>JAGGAV010007866.1:0-39183 GCA_017657295.1 Termitomyces sp. DKA64 | reverse complement strand
CTTCCAGGTGGAAGCCAACAGCTCCAACTTTGCCACCAGAGCTGTTCTGTCACAACAATCCTGGAAGGACAGAAAATGGCATCTGGTGGCCTTCTACTCCAAGAGTCTGAATGTGGTGGAGTGCAACTACAAAATCCATGACAAGGAGATGCTGGCTATCATCTGGTCCTTCAAGGAGTGGCAGCACTTCCTAGAGGGTGCACAGCATAAGTTTGGAGTGTGGATGGATCACAAGAACCTTGAGTATCTTCAGACAGCCAAGAAGCTCAACTGCCAACAGGCCCAGTGGTCCTTCTACCCAGCCAACTTTGACTTCTTGCTGCACCACAAGCCAGGCTGGAGCATGGGGAAGCCAGACACCTTGTCTCAGAGAGCAGACCATGGCACTGGGGGAGATGATAACAGCAACAACCTGAGTTGTTTGCAATCCAAGTCATGGAAGGCTTAGCCATCAAGAGGGCAGAGGTGGAGATCCTCCAGGACATCAGGCAGGGAAACCAGGATGGTCTTCAGGAGGAACTTGTTACTTAGGCAGCCAGGGCACTTAAGTCCAGACATATCACTGGTGTCAAGTCCATCTGTGCAGATGAATGGGCCTTCCACAATGAACTTCTGACCTTCTAAGATCATATCTACATGCCCAATGACCTGGAGCTCTGCCAGAGGATTGTAGAGCAACACCATGATTCCCAGATTGCAGGACACTCCAGCTAGTGAAAAATGTTGGAGCTAGTGTCCTGAAACTATTGGTAGCTCCAGATGTTCTAGTATATTGGGTCCTACACTAGTACATGCAGTCTCTATCTCCAGACCAAGCCCCAACATTGCCTCCCCTCCAGACAGCTCCATCCCCTGCCTATTCCCACAGAGCAATGGAGCATTGCTTTGGTGGACTTCATTGTAGAGCTCCCCAATGCCCATGGTTACAATGCCATCCTGGTAGTGGTGGACCTCTGTGGCAAGCAAGCACATTTCATCCCTACCCACACCACTTGCTCTGCCATGGGCACCACTAACCTGTCCCAGAGAAACATCTGGAAGTTGCATGGCCTCTCTGAGGCCTATGTATCTGACTGGGGTCCACAATTCATGGTGGACTTTACCCAGGAACTCTACCAACTACTCAATGTGAAGCTCCACACCTCCACTGCCTACCACCTGCAGTCTGATGGCCAGACCAAACACATGAACCAGGAGCTCAAACAATACCTCTGCCTCTTTGGCAATGAGTGCCAGGATGGCTGGGATGAACTCCTCCCTAATGCCAAGTTTCAATATAACACTCATGTTCATGCAGCCACCCAAGTTTTGCCCTTCTTCCTGAACACTGGACATCACCTGTGCATGGGCTTTGAACTCTGGGCCCAGCCTTCAGAGAACAAAGCCATGAACAAGTTTGTGGACCAGATGAAGATTATACAGGAGGAAGCCCAGGCAGTGCTGGCAAAGGCAAAGGATGACATACACCCAAGTACAAGTTTACTTGGACACCTCCAAAATTACAACCACCCAACTGTTTAAAGCTCTTGCACTAGCAATTAGGACTCTTCATAGCAGAACAGCAAGTGGGGCCCCTAGCCTATTGATTCTGGCTCCCCATAGGAATGCACCAGCTCCATCTGGTCTTCAACATAGTCAAACTGACTCCAGCCCCAGTGGACCCTATCCCAGGGCAACACCCAGCACTCCCACCACCTCCAGTGGTGGTCAATGACAATGAGGAGTACAAGGTAGAGGAGATCCTGGATAGCCATTTGTTCTGGTGGTGACTACAATACAAGGTGAAGTGGAAGGGCTATGGAATTGAAGACATCTCCTGGGAAACCTGGGAGAATGTGCATGTGCCCAGACTGGTTAGGGAGTTTCACCAATGACACCCAGACATGCCCCAAGCCATTTGAGGAATCTATCCTCTCTTACTGGCAGACCAGGCAATCCAGAATTTCTTCTACCCCATGTGTTAAAATGCCACACACTAGAGGGGGGGTGATGTCAGGGGACTACCCTTTCTGACCTCTGCCCCTGACCAACATCAACTCTCCACAACCAGTTCCACTCCCCCAAGGCTTGTTTGACATCTCCTGAGTGTTCTACAGATCCTTGGAGATCTCTGGAGACTCCTGGAACTTTCCATAATTCCTTGTCAAGCACTTCAGCTAACTCTGGTTACTTACACAGTCATTCCTATGCCTCCACCATCCATTGATGTGCTGCACCAAGCAGTGGGAATTTTTAGACTTGTTCTCTTCAGATTCCCCTCTGCTAGGTGATTAGTTTACCATTTGTATCATCAATTACAGTTCTAATATACTTTGGATTCCCCTCTGCTAGCTGCATGATTTAGCCATTGCTCACAGAAGTTGCTCTCACAAAAACACCTGCAGTGCATAGGTGGAGACATGTCCAGCCTTCATGTATGATAGGACCTAAGCTATTTTCAGCACATCAGAGTCCAAGGCATCTCTGCTAAGGTGAATGTAGGTGAGGCAGGACTGGAGAAAACACTCTCTACAAGACCAAATTGCCATCATATGCATCTAGGAGCATGGGACAGAGGATTCACACATGGGGGTTTACTGGAGCTGCTGGGGGGGCTACCAGGGCTGCCAGGGGTGTCTTTGTGGCTGGGGGTGGCACAGAGGTAGAGGTCAGGCACTCTAGTAGTGCCTGAAAGGACTGGGAAATGAGCTCAGTGGTTTGGCAGAGAGTGGAGAGTTCAGTTGTATGATGGGTGAGGGAAGATTGGGTCAATTGCACCTGGCTCTCTAGGTGTAGCAAGTAATTCCAGGCCTCATCCTGTGGGGCTGGGGCTTCCAAGGGAGTGTCTGGGTTGGCAAGCTGAGACATAGAATTCTGCAGGTGCTTAAGCCTGGTGGGGAAGTGACAGATAGGGGGCTCAGGGATTCCATGCAGGCTATGAGAGGCTTCCAGACCAAGATCCTTAGACTTGTTCTGCTGTAAGGACAACCTCTGGGAGTGATGGCTAAATCACACAGCTAGCAGAGGGGAATCTGAAGTATATTAGAACTGTAATCAATGATACAAATAGTAACTGATCACCTAGCAGAGGGGAATCTGAAGAGAACAAGTCTAAGGATTCCTGCTGCTCAGTGCAGTGCATCAGTGGGTGGTGGAGGCATGGGAACAACTGTATAAACAACCAGAGTTAACCAAAAGTGCTCACTGAGGGATCATGGCAAGTTCTGGGAGTCTCCAGAGATCTCTGGGGATCTGTAGAATGCCCCAGAGTCATCAAATGAGCCTCAGGGGAGTGGAATTGGTTGAGAAGAGCCAGTGTTGGTCAGGGCAGAAGTTGGAAAAGGAAGTCCCTTGACAGTCTCCCAAACACTCCCCTCAGTGTTCATGTTACATGTTCTCTAGGTTTCCACCTTGGTTGCAGGCTTTGTGATCTCCTGTGTGTGGTGCCTTTCATCACTCACCTCCTGACTTCTCCAGTGCCTTCTCCTTAGCTCTCCTTTTTGCATTCATCAGTGTGCTGTATTTGGTTGCCTCTATTTCTGCACCCATTTTTGCCTCTTCATCTGCATGGTCCATTGCCCTTCACTATCAGATGTCCTGGGCACCAGCTTATCTTTATTGAGTATTGTGTTGCTGCCTCTGCTGCTTTTTCTATTCCAACCATTTTGGTGTTGTAGACTTCTGCCCTGTGTCCTAGGCCCCTCTTCCCAAGAATACCTCATGGGCTTCACAGTAGCCCACAATGCCCCATCCCACTATCTTTGTGTTTCCTCCAGGTTGTTCTTCCCTCATGGACCCATCCAAGTACACAACCAGATAGGTATTGTCCCTTTGGAGTTTCCTGTGCTTCTTTGCTTCTTTGATTTATTGCACTTTGCTGGTGCACCAGTGATCATCAAAAACCCACCATATTCCCTCACAGTCTTTCTCTGTGGCAGTGAGATGAATGGATCTATATTTTCCCCAATCTGAAGAGCACTCTTGCAAGGCCCACCTGCCTTTGGCCAGTGAAAGTGAATCAACATAAACAGGCAACTAGTATTTAGCTAGGCCCATTGACAAAGGATTTAGTTCTCTCAAGCTAGCACAGGGCAACTCTCCCATTCATGCTGCTATGGCCTGCTTTGGTAATCCATTGACTCAAGCATCCAACTGACCAACCACTGGGCCCCAGAGCCCCAAGAAACCATAAACCCTGGGGTTGTCTTTGAGGATGTTGAGAATTCTGCTCATGATTCCTTTCCTCCCTCCATTTTCCATTCCCATGCAGTTCCTTCATTAAAGCCATCCAGCATGGATCTGCAAGCTACATGAGTCTTTATCTTCCATACCCTAACCATCATCATAAAGATGTGGAGTAAAGAGTATACTAACAACCTTCCTGAGGGTATACACTAGCATGGGAGGCACCAGGTACCCTAATCAAGTTGTTATCAAGGGGATTCCCAGTCTTATCATCACCTATCCTTTTGATCCCTTGCAGGCCTCAACAGCTTCAGTATTCCTCTATTAAGTCCCTTTACCAAGGGGACACTGCTGAGATTGGCTAGTCTCTTTGTTAATCCAGTAGACCTGAGCATGGAATCTCCCAAGGTTCTCATCCAAGGAACTGTATGACTGTGTGGCTCAGTGACTTAGCATTACCCAGGAGGCACAACAAGGATGTGTTGTGAGCCTTGTTGTATAAACACCTGCCCCCCAATCCGTGTCAGATTCTTACAGAAAATCTAGTCTCCTAAAACAGACCTTGATGGTATCAAATGATAGTTGATCTGATCTGATATATAAATCGATGCTTCTCTGTAAATTGACAGTATTATCACTAACAGGGAGTTGCAAAATTTTCAACAAATTGTCAATTATCTCTACATCAGCCTCACCTTTTTCTGATTGAGCTTCGGGAACCAGTAAACTAGTATATCAGCTCGACCTTTATAAACTTACTTTTGTGATAAAGTATCATAGAATGCCTCCGGAAGGAAGCCAGAATGACCAAGTCATAAAAACAGGGAGTTGCAAAACTTTTGTCACAGTATGTCACACTGCTGGTTGATCTCCACTTCAGCATATGTCTGATTAACAATTATAATCAGTATTTGAAGATGGTACTGGTGTATAATAGTGGTTGGGCCAAGTGGAAGGATATATTGAAGGTATCGGGTGAAACATGGATGAATTCATTGACTCTGGCACTGTTAGAACGTTGTCTAGACATGTATGCTAGGGCATAAAGTCTCCAGATTTGGTGAAATGAGTCAACAATTCAAAAACGCGTCGCGACGCGTCTGAGCGGACTTTGAATATTGATCAGACGAAATCACAGTGCATCACTCAAAACATGATTTCACCTCTGCACTCTTCCCAATGACATGAGGTGTCTAAATTTTTACCGTAGTATCTCTTCATGATGTATTGAGTCTTTTCCCAACAACTTGAACAAAACTCTAGGCTAGAGGTTGAAACCCAAGACAATCTCGACTGAACTTGCAAAATTTGGCCCAATGATCAAGCAATTGCCACACACAACACCAGGCTCAATTCATACCAGACTCAAGATCCAAAGATATGTAATCTGATTGTACTTAAATCAGGAAGGATCAGATATAGAAATGGCTCGATCCCTCAAAGAATCACATTTTGCAACCCCCTACAGTTGTGCATCCCAGTACACGTGATAGTAACGAGTCGAGCTTGTTCCATCGCCTCTGGATGTGTCAACGAGATTTGAAGGCAAAGGCATACTAGCTTTCGCCTGATTGCCTGATTGAATTCAGCACGTTGACGCGTCCTCTGTGATGTGTTCATCGGCCTCCCATGGACGACAGGTGACGGAGGTAACAATGAACATCATTGAGCCAAGACAATCCCGTTGCGACTCGGAAGGTATTTAACAAGGTTGCGTACAGCTCCTTCCAGAGGAACCTTAATGGGAACGGGGATAGTTTAGATAGTGTCAGATATCCAACAGAAGCCGACATGCCACATTTTCGTGTTACTTGCTACTTCCGTATGACGGAATCATGGGAAATTCAGTGGTCAGCGAAACGAGGCAGTTTTAAATCCGTAACACTTTACTGTATTCATAGATGCGTCGTACATGGTTTAAATAAAGTCCTGTCCATTCCGAATTCGATAGAGGATCAGAGTTCGTCACGCTTCTCATCCTGCTTGTTAATGGCAACCATCTCTGTCTCAAAGACGAGCGTAGCACCAGGAGGAATGACACCGCCAGCACCGCGGGCGCCTAGCAGGAATACAACAGTGAATTTACAGGTGAGGGTCAGAAAACTGCGCACCATAACCCAGCTCAGGAGGGATGGTGAGTCTACGCTTCTCGTTAACACACATGCCAAGCAGTCCCTGATCCCATCCTTTGATGACTTGACCAACGCCAACTTCAAGATTCGAGCGTCAATACGTCAATACATGTCAACTGAACAGTATCATAACAAGCGCATACGTGTAATGCCTAGAGGTGCGTTGCGGTCGTGGCTAAGAACTCGAGTGTCAAGAGACCAAAGTATGAATAACATCATTGGCACGAACCTGGAGTCAAACTTCTTTCCTGTATCAAACAGTGAACCCGTCTAAAACAAGCAAATAAAACTCGAGAATGAGGGGATGAACTAGGGTACTCACGTAATGGACCTGAATTTGGTCCCCCTTCTGGGCGCTAATCGTACACTCCTCGGGCTTGTAAGTTGTCTCAATTACGAGCTCTGTAGGAGGCTCTGCATCAGCTGCAAAGGCAGCAGCGGCAAGGAGCAAAGGGAACCATTGAAAGAGTCTCATGGCTGATTAAACAGAGGGCAACGCGGGGAAGCTGAGGATGCCAGAAATAAGCGACTCCCGCTAACGTGTCAAGTCGAACGTGTCAAGGTCCAGGCCCCACGGCACGCCGGGCCGCTTGCCAGTCCTAGATTTATCTGAGAATGGGTGCTCGGCCATAGCTCGGCAGTGTCCGACGGAGGGGAAAGCAGGGGACAACAACTATACAGTCGGTGCCACCCGGCAAACCTTATTTTTTCTATCCGTCCGACACCACCGACACCATCCCGCCGCCTGACGATGGTACGCTCCCTGTCGCTCAATACGCATGTTGATGGGTGCTAAATAATGTTTTATGTGATTAGCCCTCTCAGAAGACCTTCCGCACCAAAAGAATTCTCGCCAAGGCAGGACGCCAAAACAGGTGCGTTTACCCAGTGATCTCCAACTATCCCGAGATATTGACCCATTATTCATCGTAGGCCGATCCCCCAATGGTTCCGCTTGAAGACGGACACTAAAATCCAGGTTTGCAAGCTCAGTCTTGGCGACTGCATGATTGCTGAATTTGTTTGTTTTCCCAGTATAACGCGAAACGCCGTCACTGGAGGAGGACGAAGTTGAACATCTAAGCGTTGAATGCTTTATAGATGAGGGGACGCAGCACGACTGTGGAGAGGGAAGAGGGTGTACCGGCAGAGCCATGTTTTTTCTTCATTCAGACATTATGACGCGCATATGAATATGGTTCCTCAGCTTTGCGTTGGTCTCGTGAGGTGGGAAGGTATGGTGAAGCTGAGTCATTGAATGTTGTAAGCTGAACTTTGTCGATGGCCAACCAATTCAGCTTCCTCGTGTACTGGCTATTGTCGTCATGCGCACATTTCGTCCAGCTTGACATCTCATTTGTAGAATGTTATACTGAGTTCCAAGCGTGCCAAGCTTCAACTCTGTCCATGTTCCAAACCAACGTTGTAAGTCTGGTAAATGACGACGGCTGAATTACGACCTTTATGAACGACTGTCAACCAAAGCTTTCATGCCACAATTCATCGCTGCATTGGTTTTTCCTCTTTGCCCTTGACTAGGTATTTATTTCGCACCAAACTCAATCAACCATGGAACGCTGCGGTTTTGGCAAATACATACATACCGTTACTGAAGTCATTCTTTTCAATTCGGTCGACTCTTACTTCGCCGCCCGGCCTTTTCGATTCTGACAAGATGTGTCGAATGGTTTCTCAGGCTTCAGACCTCAGATCTTGGCAGATAAAAAGAGTCGAACTGGTACCGATTACTGTATTGGTGCACGGTACAGATCCAGGGCTCGACTTCCGAACGTCTGCAATAAGTACAGCCCACCTCACTGGTTCGACAAAAATCATTATTTTCCTCTAGTTTCATATCCCGCATTAGTCATCTATGAATACGGTGAGCGACTGACTTGCATGAGTTGATTCTATCTGCCCAAAATCTTTGATGCAGTCTTTGAGCTTGAATCTCGATGTTGAGACAAGTCAGTCTTCATCATCAATATAGTCCAAATCGACTCGATGATGTGTGAGAGCTGATGAATATCTTTACCGTAGGCGGAGTTCTTTTGGCAGAGTGAAATTTTGTTAAGTTTCGCGAGCTTTCATATGACGCTGTTCAGCGCCTCGGGATCAAAGATAGTCAACAGCGAAGTGCTTGTTCCTCTGGGTGGGAACAGATTCTGTGAGATATTGTTGTTTGTGATCTTGGTGTTTGTGGCTAATCCCGTATAGACGCATTCTTCGCCCTAGTTGTTGGGATCCGACGCGTGGACGCGTCATAGGCACCGTGAGTGTTGGGCCATTGGCCACAGAGACAATGACGGTCAGGACCCTAGGTCAGGGTCAAAGCTATTTGATCATGGACAAAGAAACAATGGAGGAGAACATACTTATATACTACGTACCAATGCTGAACACCCTCAGTCAATTATACGGAGACTGAGGGTAAGCTTCACTATTTACTTATACAATGACTCTTTACTTACGCATACCGTAGATTGATTTCTGTCTACTTAGGTATGCGAATAGAGTCGATTATACGGAGACTGAGGATTGATTTCTGTCTACTTAGGATTCACCTTCTAACACTAGTTGCAACCATTTTAAGCCCTATAGACCGCTTTTTATTCTCGTGGTCCAGTCTACTGGTGTTGGTATGTATCTCTAACCTACCAATGCATAATAAATTCTCTCTAGTCTCCGTGGTTGAGAGTCCTTCCACATGAAGTGAGTATACGCCCACATTCGACTGTCTATTCATATCCTTTGGACTAGATATTGGCTAGGTTTTTTCAATCAAATAAGTTTGAATTCTCAACCAGATCGACCGTTTTTCTTTCCTCGGTGTAGATGTTCAGCACCTGAAAAACTGTCAACTAGCATGTTCCTTTTAATCCTGTCAGGCTCAGCAACAAGCCTGCAGGTCATCCCGACACATAATTTATATCCGTGATGTCTCTTGCCTACGCCTCGATGACATTTTTCTTCCTTTCGCATGGTCGTCCTTGAACCCCGGCCATACGCCATGTACGGAAAACCCCGCAAGATATATGCCTTATCTGTGAATGAGTCAAAGGCCGACAAGTAGCATATCAGATATGTCTACACGACGTCCAGATTGGCTTTGACAACAGGTCTGATTTTCGGCCTATCGCAGCAGCGAAAAACTGTTGGTGTGTCGCATTGTCTCTCGGGTGCAACGCCCTTATCACAATACTCAATTCCCATTTCACATATTTCATAGGCACTAGCAATCCAAATCTGGCGTCTGGATTTGCACTGATGCCGACCCCCCCACATGATACCTACTAGCTTGCTTACTGTCGAATCGTGGTCTTTGTCGTCGAGGGCATCTTGGCGTCTTTAGCTGGATATGAGACGTGGCAACCGTCGGAAGTTGCCTATCACTCTCATGCAGCAGCTAACAAGGGGAATCTATCATGTACTTTTTCAAGTCAGTCCTCGAATGGTTCAGGTTTCCAATTACTCAACAAAACTGTTTTCTAATGACCCAGGATAATTTTGCTATACCTTATCAACTTGATTCTCCGTGAATGTTAGTTCCTTCTCAACGTCTCATACTTGAACCAGATATTCTTGGACAAGTTTGACCGCGTCTTCATCTTCATCTCGGGCATCTTTGCTAACACAATACTCGTCTCCGTTCATTCATTCCATCACCACGGCATAACAGATGTCGATATATATCTTCAGCCTATCCACTTATACAACCGGACCATTAAAAACGGTGAACTATACCATTGAGCTTACCACTTCGACGAACGAACAGAGTGTAAGAAGAGCACTGGCACCTCGATTGTTATTAGATGGTGTCTCTCGGTGCTTTCTTTTCCATAGAACATGACTTCTACACTCAGGAAAAGATACGAGGTACAAAGTCTACCCCTGCCCCCATATATCTGTCTCCAACGAGTCGTAATACTGGAGATGATAAGCTAGGTACCTTGAAGGCTATCCGTAGTACCTACTGGCCCGCGGCCCAGTGACGCTTGCACCCGGTATCAAGCTGAGCAATTGCGGCATAGATGTGAACTCAGCCACAAACACGTAGGTCGACCTGGTAGCATAGCCTTGCACCACCCAAATGTACTATGGTCATATGCCTTCAGGGAGCCGTCGGAGCTGACACTCAACAGATCAGAAATAAAGTTTCAATTTCCAACACGCATGCGAAGTTCCTTAACCCTATTTTATAATTACTCGATTGTGATGAAATTGACAAAAATTGTCATCCTAACTACTATGATAAGGGTCTTCTCAGTCATGAGATCTGAGACGTGATAACAGATAAGAACATTGCTTGCGAGAGACCAGAGTAATGGGTCTCGAACCTCCGGCATTCCAGAAAGGAGCGCCGTCGAAGTTCGAAGGTTCAAAACCTGAGACAAACGTGCGTCCTGAACGTGTATATGTTAGGTAGGCTGTGTACCCGCGCTGGATAATGAATAGGAACTACAATACATATATATACATGGATGTGTTTCGACCGGTCCACCAGTACGAAAGAGGCAAATAGACTAGGAAATGTGCACATACATACGCACCAACACCGCTCAGAGAGCCGACTTTTGATACTTGGGATCAACTCCATCGGCAATAGCCAGATACGGCATCAAATCGCTTGTCAAAAACTCGCTCGGCCACTGTTTCCTAACCTGCGCCTTCAAATATTCTGCCGCAACATCCACATTCTCCTCCTTCACACCAGCCACAATTTTCTTGATGCCAGGCGCAAGTTCCTTCACCAACGAGTCAATGTACTCAAGCGTGATAGGGAGACCGTTGTCGAGCCGCGCGCCGTAGTGTACCCACTGCCACAGCTGCACACGCGTAATCTCGGCGGTCGCAGCGTCCTCCATGAGATAGTTAAGCGGAATACACCCGTTCCCTCCAATCCACGCAGAGGTATATGCGAGGGACGTCGATACGTTCTCGCGTACGCCCTCCTCAGTTATTTTCCCAGGGACTTTGGTGTTCAAAAGATCCGCGGCAGCGACTTTGACGTCTTGGCGAAGAACGTGATACTGGAGTTCAACCCCGTAAGATATGACGGAAGTAAAAAGCACGTGCAGAACTCACCTGATTGGGGCCAAGCATATTTTCGTCAAAGATTTGGCGGGCGATTTGATTAATAAGCGGATGCGCAATCCAAGTGCCGTCATGGCCTGCAGTGACCTCACGGAGCTTGTCCGCCCGGACCTTAGCCATTGCAACTTCGTTCGCCTTGGGGTCGTCCTTGATAGGAATCTGCGCCGACATACCACCCATGGCTGCGACCTTACGTCTAAAGTTGAGATAGCATGAGTATGGATGCAAGAATAAACGATCTCGTGATGTACCTATGGCACGTTTGGATTAGGAGCTTGACATAGGCATCCATGAATCCGACAGTCATGGTTACATCCTTCCTGTCAGGGAGAACCGCGCTTCGGTCGGCCCTGCGCTTCTTGATGAAACTAAAAATGTAATCCCATCTATAAATAATGGGAAGTCAAGAATGCTGAACCGATGACCTCCATGGACACCACACTTACCGGCCGCAATTGAGACCCGAGGAGTGGTTTCTCAGCTCGAAAAGGATTTCTTCCATCTGGAACGCAGCCGGAAGAGTCTCGATAAGAACAGTAGCACGGATCGTGTTATGGGGCATGCCAATGTACGACTGAGCGAAAAGGAAGATGTCGTTCCAGAGACGTGCCTCGAGGTAGTGTTCCATCTTGGGCAGATAGTAGTATGGACCTCGCCCCGCCTTGACGAGTTCCTTTGCATTATGATAGAAGAAGAGGGCGAAATCAAATATGGAGCCAGAGATGGGTACGTTGTCGATGGTGACGCGCGGTTCGTCAAGATGCCACCCTCGAGGTCTAGGCCGGGCATAAGAAAACGTCTATTGTTTGAAATGCGGGATACTGACCGGACAAGCAAAACAGCGGGCTCAGCGGAGAGCTTATACTGTTTCCCGTTTGACTCAAAGTCAATATTGCGCCTAACAGCATCACGAAGGTTGATTTGGCCGTTAATCATGTTCGCAAATGTCGGCGAACTAGAGTCTGGGACAAACGGGTAAGCGAAAAGCGAAATGGCAGAAAGCGAGCAACGCACCTTCAAAGTCGGCCATGAAAGTCTTGGCCCCACTGTTCAGGGCGTTGATGACCATTTTGCGATCGGTTGGACCAGTGATCTCGACGCGACGGTCTTCAAGACCAGGAGCTGGGGGTGCGCAGTGCCATGAAGGCTCGGCGCGGATGTTAGCAGTCTCTGGTGCAAAATCAAGAGGAACGCCTGAATCATATCTGCGCTGGGCCTCCTCGCGCGCAACGAGGAGAGACTGTCTAGTAGATTCGAAGGTCCTGTGGAGAGCGGCGAGGAACTCGAGTGCGCCGTCGGTGAAGAGCTCGGCCTGGGCCTGGGGTGCTGCTTTGGAATGGATTTGCACACCTTTAATCATTGTGCGGGAAGGGTATAAAGCAGATTGGGTGAGCTATAACATTCTGTCTAAATACGTTTCCAATTTGGGACGGCTCTCCGTGTCCGCATCCGAGCACCGAAAGCGGATCGCGCCACCCCCGTTCGCTCATATCACATGCCCCTTCCAAGCATGCTTTCTCGTGCTCAACTATATACTCATTGTGCGTCGCTTACCAGCCATCACATATCGCTTGGCCTTTCTTAACACCGCCAGGTTTCTCAACAGACTCGTCCTTTCATATGGCATCCAACGAACAGGGGCCGGGAGCGGGTAGGCCAGATTTCAGCATGATTGCGCACCGACGGTTCCCCGTGTCTACGTTCCGTCCGGCCAATAATTAGCACAAGGCTATATTGCCCTAATACATACAACACAGCCAAGCTCCAGCATCTTCATCAGGTCTCCTTCTCGGACAATTTCTCCTTCGATGCTGCAGGCTCAGCCGGGCATTGTGAAGACCCTGCGGAGATATCATCGAAAGCAGAACAAGGAAGGTTAATAATGTATTTTCTCACCTACTACCAGATCTTTCACAACGCGCTCCCCGATCAAGATTACCCTCTTACACGCCATCTGCCACACGCCAACACTCACAGAGCCTGGGGGAAAGCCATGTCACAAGTGGAATCTCAAAAAGGAAAACTCACAAGCGCTAACCTGCGGGTGCAAATGGAAATGATAGCCACCATCCTAAAGGACCAAACCATCCTGGTGGGAGATAAAACACGGCTGTCCTCCTGTACCACCATCCCACGAAGAACTGGACGCCCGTCGTCAACAGCCAGATCGCTGAATTAAACTTGATGGAAAAGGCAGTCTTCGTAGACGCCACATCGCTATCTGAAGGTTGCGTCAGTGGTGACGTGTAGCAAGTCCGGCAACAGAGTGATGCACTAAGTTTCTCAAGCTCCGCTAATCCCTTGTCCGCACTACGTCTTAGCTTTGCCCATTTCGCAAATTGATCCTGAGCGCTTGTCTTCAATAATTCCGCTTTCGTGTTCAATACCTCCTTCCGTTTCGCCTGTAGTTGTGCGCTCGTCGACGAGTGGAATATCCGCAGATACAATGAATATGCCTTGAGCACATTAGCACGTCAATAAATACCCAGAAGGACACAAAACACACCAATTCTAATAAAACATTCTGCCCGATCCAGGAAATAAGCTGCGTCACAAAGACGAGCGCAAAAATGGTGAAAATAAGAGACATTTCTGCTTATGTCCGATTATGCGAGGTGTATCCTAGCCAGTTTACGAGTGCCGGAGGTAGAAGTCCACGCTTCTAAAGAGGCACTCAGCGCGATTGTGGAAGGGGGACGCAGGAGAGGTGATGACGAGACAAAGAAATGTCGAGTCCGCGAGGCTTTGCCAGAACACGGCTATCATTTCACGTGACCCTGAAATAGGAGAAATAACCTTTCTTTCATCCTCTCTTTTCGTCCACTTCCTCTGCCCCGTTTCCTAGCTTCGTGTATACACGGCGCTTTGCGCTCATTAATTATGAACGCTAGTCGATTTTTTTCACCTCGCCTTATTTTCTGGACAATTCCGCGATAGCCGCCGACTTCCATTTGGATGGCAAGTACTAACATGGTGTGGACTACACTACAGACTTTTCGAACTCCTTCCATCTCTCCTCCATTCTACCCACACAGAAAATCCTTGTACGGCACCCTTACATCTAGTTCGGTGGACCTTCTCCAGAACACCGATCTACCTTCTCGGAGTCCAAGACGCGTGCGAGCTCGCGTTTCTGGTAGGTTGTACCGCTTAGAATACATAAACGTGTCTGTACCGGCTTTTCTGGACTCCGTCCCACCCTTCATAGAACAAGACTCCTTTGTCGTCCTATCAGGGTACTCGGATTCAGAACATATGTTCATTCGACGCATTTGCAAGTCACGTACTTCGGCATATCATCCGGAAACAGATGCACTCGTGTCAATTTCTCAGTCAGTTGCGTCATATTCTTGTCGCGTTTACGCTTCCTCTGTTGTTTGGCGACATCCTCGAGTTCACAGAGAGGACGATCGAGGATAGATCTGGGAAATGTCAATTTCATATACAGGGCAAACAATCTCAAGTTCAGCTTGCCTTTGAGAATACGCATATACTGGTCGTGGAGCGTAAATCGGTATCAATGAATACTCGGATCGGTCGGTATAAGCCAGTGAAGGTGTTTCTGCGCTCCTATCTGATTGGACTTGGTCTTGATTCTCCATATTTTGTCCTGAAATGCATTCTAAATCACACCCTCGGAGTCTTGTATTTGTCCGATTCTTTTCATCCTCATTTATTTGATATAGGAACCTGTCCAGCTGCAATGGATAAAGTGGTTTACCATCGAAATATACCATCTCATCGTGTAGGATAGTCTCATTGTCCTGTCTGTTGGACAATAATCTTCAGCCAATGAACAACGCCCGGACCACCTATAAGGACTCACGCTTCGACTTGATCGTAGAGCCGGTCCTCGAGTTCCCGTTTCCAGTCCAAATCGTCGTCAATGCGGCAAGGATCAAAAGCAAGTGGCGTAGAAAGTTTGTTTTGCATAGCTACTGGAGTACAAGAAGTCCCTGTCAAAAGTGGACAGAAATAAATACAATTTTTTACGTGGCCAGCAGTGGCCAAAGTTGCATAAGTGGCACTGGCATATTTCAGTTGAGGCCATTGTTTATTTTACCATCAAGATACCTGACCCTTGGGCACTAGTACATACACTCTTTCAAAATTTACAGAACGGTATAAAGCTCAGCTTGAGCGGGGCGCTTTAACGCATGAGCAATGGAGAGACCGAGTATGGCGCCTTCTCAAGAACCTTTCATGACTATGTAGGGGAATTTTATGAATGACGACGGTTACACCCGAAAGCCTATGGTCAAAATAAAGGATTACATAGCAGCTGTGACAGCTGTACTGTCAGACGGGATGATTTTCTGAGACATGCCCCACAAAATAAGGTAGCATTCATTCATCGCCGAGTATTTCGCATCGATATGATAACAGGAGCCAAAAAGGCGTAGAGTATGACAATGATTGACAGCGATTGACAACGAGAGACCAGGGGTTACGCTTGACATGCTTGATAAGGGATCTCATAAACAGGTTTCGAAGTGGCCCATCGTTCCGTACACAAAGACACACGGTGATACCCCTATTGGTTGGTATATTATAGCCTGGCTAGTATCGCCGTAATTATGATGTCTGTGTTCGGCTCTGACAACCAAATCACAAGTCTCAAGCAGGATTTCTAACAGTGTAACGCTTGAGCATCTACGGTGTGGACCAAGAAAGAATTCGCTATATACAAGGTGGAGTGATAAATGTCATTGAATATTTACAGGATAGTCAAGGATGACGCACCAGGGTAACCGTCTTCTCTTTCATGTGTTGACCAAGATACATTTTAGGCTCTGGAGACATTGACCACCGCACCATGTTGCAGAGCACGGCTATAAGGACAAAACTACAGGGGAAATGAGCTCGTGCCTCTGTTGAGGGAATAATGCCATACTTCATGCCCAGCCTTCAGAATATCCTCGTCAACACCCTCCACTTTGATATCAACGGCAAGTCCAAATCCTCCCAAGTCCTTCGGCTCGCCGAGGTGTACACTGGTGTGAACAACAGCCTTCGAGGCATCCTTGCCCATACGTCCAGCTACAAGCTGAATGGCGCCAAGCAGGCAAGCTGGATACCAAAGACACGTCGATGAGTGACAGTCAGAGAGTGAACCAGCAGCCACCAACAGGCATATCCCATCGCGAATAGTTGCTCCGGATTCTCTCCCTTCCCGGTTCCCCCAAGCTCCTTTGGCGTAGCAAGATCGAGGTCAAGGCCATTAGACTTCACCTCTCCGTTGCGTCCCTTGCCTTTAGCAGTTGCATGTGCAGTGTACTATAATAGTGGACGCGTCACATTCGATTCCCGAGCTTCACTTTTACAAAGTATATCAGATACCTTATAGCTCTTGAGAGTGATAAGAGACCTGGAAAATGTTTTGAAAGGCAAAGAAACAAGCTGAGGGCGCGAGGCTTTGAATATGGTTCTGGTTGCAAAGTTCAACATGACAATATAAAGTGCGTAACATCGGATCACTCTTTATAAGACTTTTGAGTATTATCTGATATATCAAACGGAAAAATCGTATTATCGTATACAGATGTGCATAACAAAAGAAAGCATTAGACTAAATATCACTACTAGAACCCACTCCCTGTTACTCTCAATTGTTCGAGCTTCTTTAACACTTCACCAATCGACCTATCCAACTCGCTGGCGATGGAACTCTGTTTTGCAGCAGGCAACCTCGCAAAAGTCTCGCACAAGTCTCCGTCAACGGTTGCCTTCACTGGGACGTAGTAGCCTCGGAAGCTTAGCTGATCCCGGCCCACCAGACTGCTCTGTTCTGTTCGCATATGCTGTTCGAGCGTCGAGAAGAAGTCGGCATCTTCTTTGGAAATAAAAGGTATCAAGATTCCGATCGTGCCATGTAGACCGGTGTAGAGAAGGACTTCACGGCCTCCAGCAACGAGGGAAACCTTGTGAATAGAGGTAACAATGTCCCCAACATGATAATGGGTTAGAAGTTTTGTTTTATGAGGTGCACCCATGAGAATGCCTTTCTCGTGCAGAACACCAGCACCAGTAGGATCATCATCGACCTGTTCCGACACCTTGGAATCCAACCGGTTGACGAAAATATTGCCGAAACGATCGCCAGCTGCAACGGTGTTGTAATCCACCATCGTCATGGCAGTCACCCACCGCGGTTGACTGTCATCAGCGAAGATAAGAAGACGATTCTCGGGTGGCTTGTAAACAGTGTAATAGATTGACTCTTGCATGTCACCGACTAGAATACGTGATCCTTGGGTGGCAAGCGAGACTATTGCAGAAGTGAAAGTCTGAGATATCGATTAGTTTTAACACTACAAGGCAATATTCAAAAAATGTACGAACCTTGTTCTCAACCTTTCGCAAAAGCTTCTTCTTGCCAATATCGTAGATTCTCAAAGCTTTACCAACACCAGCAGCAAGACGGCCTTGGAAAGCCAGGAGTGCCAAGGGAACGTCGTCTGTTTCTGTCTGGTTATAAGACAATTAAATTAGTTGACCTTGTAAGACAAAGACATGAGTGGGGTACCTTGTGAAGCAATTCGAGTCCGGCACCATCATCCGTGAATCGATATGTCCGAAGGAATCCACTTGAACACGATCGAGGCGAGATAAGGGTATCGGCTGCAGTACCCACGACGAGATGTAACTCTCCGCCCCTCGCGGCGAAAGGGACCACTGCTAGAGAGAATGCGGCTTCATTGCCTTCCAGAGGAATGAACGCGAGGGTTTTGGCCTACGAAACAAACGTTAGTCTAACTAATGAGATGACGTTGTGATAATCACCTCTATGGGGTCAATTATTCGAATGGCCGACGCCCAAGTTCCCGCAGGCGCCTTTGGTCGGCCGAAGATTTCAGGAGGAAGATTTACAACTTCGTCATCAATCGTCTTTCCCTGTCGTCGCTGTTCAAATCAGCATCCAATCAGCAGCAATTTCGTCGACCAACATACTAGTTCACTAAGGCGTTTACTTGCCGCATCCTCTCCTATTACCCGATGATCACCTTCGATCATATAGAAATAGTGGTTTGAAGGGTGAGTGATGAATTTTCGAGGCGTGTATGACAAAGGAATAGAGTCCTGCTTTAGTTTTGTTCCTAGTTTCGGAATTTGGAAAATTCTGGTTTTAAATTAGCTCAATGAGAGTACAATGATAAAGAGGGCATTTGTCCCTTACCGTAAGGTACTTCCAGCGATACCAATGAGACCCTCTGGGCTAAGTTCGGCAGAGAAACTCCACGCATAGTCAAAGTTCTCAAAGATGAGTGGGGTAAAGTGCATGAGGTTTTGATGGGTGTAATTTAGCCATGACCGCGATGAAAGGGCGAGAATTGCAGGATTACGTTGTATTTGGACACGTATCAGACGTATTGGGCGAGTTCCAAGAAAACTGGGGAGCGGTAACAGATCAGCAGGCTGTCGTCGGAGAATAGGAATGTACGTACCGAGTTCGCGTATCAGTGAGCTGACCATTGATGGGGTCGAGGACAGTCCGCAGCAAAACGCCATTCTGAAGACCAATATTGACGAACATGGTTGGCTGCGACTTGTTAATACTCGCATCGAGCATATCAGCAATGCAGATAGAAGAGGGCGGGGCTGTTAGTGCCTGTAAGCTGATCGTTTCGAGAGTACTCTCAGGGTCCAAAGAGATAATCCGGACAGTTTGATCTTCACAGCCCACAGCCTGTGTGCCGTCAGCGAAATACATATGACGAAGTATGGAACACGTACTAGATACGGTGTTCTTTGCCTACCTTCTGGGACCTCCCCAACGCTCAGAGCCAGGACTGTACTTCCCATTGCCTTGCGATCCTGATACTCGTTGAGTTGACCATCCAAATCCAGCTCAAAATACACCAACTCGGCCGAACTCAAGGCGACGACAACCTGCCTCTTGTTTGTTGTCGCGCTGACAATCGTCTTGCCTTCAGGTACTCTCCATTCGTTGACCCGCCGATCGGCCAAAACGTGGCGAATACCGTGAGGGTGAACCTGAAGGAGGGCATCAGCACCGATTTGTTGTACAGCGAGTGTGGGCGCTGAAGAGAGGAAGCCAGTATCCTGAACTTCTTCTATCGTTTCGCCAATGGATAAGACGAGCGTTCCGTTCACGAATGACAAGATGATGTAAGAGTCAAATGGGTCTGAGAAAGGAGGGATGTTATATTTATCGTTTACAATTTGACTTGGCCGTTTTGACTCACCATCTTCTTTTTGTTTTGTAGTCCAAACAGCGTTAGGAATACCTGGCAGATCTGAGCTCACGGATTCTTCAACCTCGAGTCCATGACGTAATGTCCTGAAGGCACTTCGTGCACCGCGACCGCACGCTGCGAAAATTTGTGGGGCATCGGAATTTGGTAACACATTAAGAACTTTTGAGTCAAGTATGGGATCAAGCGACTCGATCTCATCGGCAACGACCAAGTTCTCTAGCGTCCTGGGAAGGAAGTAGGCATGAGGTAGTGGCGCAGTAGGATCCTCCATGCCAAAGTTTGGGTAGTCAGTAGAGCTAAATTCGGGCTCATCGTCATCGTCACCCAATTTCTGGAACTGGTAAAGGAAGCTAACCAAACGCCGTCAGTATGACAAGAGATAGAAATTCGTAGGCAACGTACTGGTTGCCAAATTCGGACGCAACAAAAAGGAAACCAGATTTAAGAATGCACAAACTTGAAGCAACAGGTACAGTA
The DNA here is from genome assembly GCA_017657295.1 of Termitomyces sp. DKA64. Taxonomy (NCBI): domain Eukaryota; kingdom Fungi; phylum Basidiomycota; class Agaricomycetes; order Agaricales; family Lyophyllaceae; genus Termitomyces; species Termitomyces sp. DKA64. The sequence goes on along the minus strand of JAGGAV010007866.1, from coordinate 19,097 downwards.
TCAAAGTACTTGATCTTTAAAGACTTCACTTCCTCCTCCTCATGTTCAATCGTGACTTTATACAGATCACCGTCCTCGCTTTGCAACAAGAAAAAGAAGGCGCCCTAATAAAAGGCGTGAGACAGAAAGGAAATGATCTAGTTCGTCGACCCACCTTCATTTTGTGCATAACCGCCGCCACAATAATCAAGCCTCGACCGGGATCCTCGAGAGGATGTTTACGACGAGGTATTGGAACGCGATGCTGAGGTACATCCATATGTCGATAGATAATGTGGTCTTCACAACACACAAGGACCCCTGATGGACCATCATATCGTTCTGAGGATGCCAATTGGCCGCCAGGTACTTGGACGAGAAGGTTGGCACGTGGGTCGGTAGGTTCACTCCATTTTCGGACGACGTGGTTTAGACCCAAATCCAATTCGTAGTAAGTGAGCATCTGTAAAATGATTTGATTTTTAAAGGGACTTGACGGTCATGTCACGAACCTTTTCTGCGTTATTGAATGCTTCACCAGTTGGATCCTGATCACATTCCGCATAGTCAACTTCGAGTGCAGCAAACAATGGGTTTTCGAAGCCAACGTCCAAGCCTACTATATGATGGATGATAGCAGCATTCTTGTGGGCCTCCAAGGGTGAAGAGATGGTCAAGTTTGCCGCAGCATCACGATTCAGAATATACACGAGTTTCGCTTTCTCCATAGCTGAGACCATCACACTACGACCCTTTGGATCGGTAGCCAAGTACTGCCCTGGAACGATTCGACGTGCGCCAGACTTTCCATAGGTTTCTTGGTGGAGTTTCACAAAAGTACTGGTTTTGGGGTCATAGTCGAGGATAACAATGCGTCCTGAATCAGAACCTACGATCGCGTAATCTAAGAGAACGTATATGAATTCATACCGGCAAAATAGCTACGCACAACAGCTCACCCTTGGTTCCTCCAGTCAAACGAAAAGCTGCAAGAGAGCGAATGGACCCAAAGACGTCTGTTGCGATGACTATGGAGACTTTCCCAGTCTGAACATCCGGCCGCAGTAGTTCCAAGCGCGTTCCATGAGAGACAATGATCTCCTGCTGCCTAGCACCGGAAAAGTTGCCCACAATAGCCTGTGTAACTGCGGTGGGCGGCTGGAGAGTCAAGTTATACAAGTGCATCGTCTGCCGTTCTGGGAGTACGACACTGGGTGTACCTTTCGTGGACGCGACGAAAAGGATGCTCTAACGGTTGAAGAAATTGAATTGATGACCAAACATAGACGCCAACTAATATGTAAGCAGAATATTCACACTTAGATGTGGTCCCTGTCGATTAGTGGTTAAATCATCTCGTTGTGGTTACTTTCTCCGAGAAGCCGGAAGTTCGAATCCTCCTAGGGACATTTTAGTCATATGTTTGTTTATTTCTTCCCTTGCTCGAGTACAATTTTGGAATGACTTTGTTATTAATATCTTTCTCCACTTGCTCCCTGTATTCCAATCTTTTCTCTTCCCCCCCTTTTTTTATTACTCCAAGTACGTGCACAATTACCGTATCCACTAATAAATATTAGCTATAATATTTTTATGGTGCGTACCCAACAAGCAAGGACCACATCGAGCGCCCTTCAATGGATACACCTGTCCTAAGCCTTGACCAAACCTCTGACCAACCCTGACTGAACTCTAACCTACTGATAACCCTAACGCTGTTCAAGGGTAGACAGTTCCCCTCACACACATAATCACAAAGTTGTCTTGATATAACTGTGTACTAGTTATGGTGGTTATGTGTTCTGTCTAACTTCCAAGAAATTGTTGGTTCAATTTTTGTAGACTACATTTTTAGGACCACTAACTTGAATGCATTCCCTAAGTAGTGCATCACTCCTTCACAGTACCTTTTTGATATTTCAGAGGATAATGTATTACTTTGTCAGGATCAGGTGCTGCGACTGAGAAATAAACTGTATCTGTGGAGTCTTAATTGGGACTGGAACTGATAGTCCAGATCAATAGTTTCCTGAACTGCAGTGGACTAAACCACGGCAACCCTAGCTCGTTTGCTTGATCGTTTGGAGCAGTACGAAGCTTCTGTCTGGAAATCTTGCCCGCTTGAGAAGAACCTCATAATTGTAGAAATAAACTCATATCCAATAGCAATTTCTGGCATATGGGGAATGAAAGCTAAAGACGTCTTGCGCCACCTGACTGATTCATTCCATGGAAGATGAACGTTTGAACTAGCGTGGGAATTCGGATTTTGGTAGTGTCTCCGTACCATCATGTTCGCCTCAAAAGCCGGCCGTCTCATTCCTTTCAATGCTCTTCAAAACACCAAACGAATGTTGATCAATGCTGACATAGCAAGGAGATCTGCTGCGCGCCTGGTATTCACTCGTCATTCATCACCAAAACTGACCATGGGAGATTGACGTTTCGCTGGTACAGCCGAGGACTCGTCTTCGAGATACATCATTCTATCACCCTTTCACAACGTCTTCGAACTTGCGCCTGGCTCAACCATCGGAGCCTGAAGAGGCCGGTTCCAAAAGTGAAGAGTGGATTTCCATTCTGGAGAATACCACGTCTGCACCTTGGTTATTCTCTTTAAACCCAGGACCCGAAGAGAAAATGATGTTGGCTTATACTCTACTCTTCCAAATTGTCTTGTATCTTTCTCGTCCAGAAGGCGGAGAACAATTCTTAACTGTGAGTGTTCATTGTTTGTCGGATCGCTCTGGAAGCCTTCACGCGTCAATCCAGGCATTCGCAACTGCTCCAGCACCCCCAGAATCTGAGATAGGCCGTGCCAGAGTAGCGGTTCCTGTCATTTTGCGAGCTGTTGTTCACCATATGGGGACAGTTCCCCTCAGTTCGCCACTTCGTAGGGACCACTCGGATATTTTCGGTGTCTTTGGTGCTTTACAGGCTATTCATGACATGTATCTCACCGACACAATCTCTGATCTTGAAACCTGGACTATCTTCTGGTCAAGGGTACAGCCAGTGGTGATTGAGTTGGGAATGATGCTGGATGAAAAAGGTTTTGGTTTGCCAAAGGACGAGGTTGAAAAAGAACTGAAGGAGTCCAAGTGATTGTCCTTGCGCGAACCGCAGGTACCCACCCACACACGCAATCAATCCTGATACGTTGCTCCTTCATTGTTGAACTGCATATTGCGGCATCAGCCAGCCATTCTTTCAAACTCAAATTTCAGCGACGGAGATGGCATCTACAATTCTACACGGGAGTCTTGCTATTGATGACGAAGTTCGTTCCATTGTTCAGTACAATTCCAGTGATATAACAGAACCAATGGAACCCAGTCAATCATCAGGTGCTCCAAATGCCGATTTTTTCTTTGCGCCTCGGCATCGCTTTGCTTTGGTTGAACCTCGAGGTCGACCACGACCTCTTTTTACATTACCACCCAAGTGTGAGATTGAGCTTGGAGAACCACCAACACCAGTTGGACATTCTAGGATCACTTGTAAAACCTTGGTGCTATTCTGTGGATTTTGACTTACCACTACTCCAGTGACCAGATTTCCCACACTTGAAACAGGTATCTCCGGACGATCTACCCCCATGTCCGCTAGCACTACCTCCCCGAATGGAATTTGATCTCGTTATATTGCCATTAGGACAGGCTAGAGTTATATACGTTCAAAAATAAGAGAAAGCGAAGTAAATCACAAACCTGTACTGATGTGTCCCTCCTCATTGCATTTATAGCAGGTCGTATTCGGTGTCCTTGCGTTCGTTGAAGGTCCAGAACTTCGTTGTCGTTTGTTGCCCCCATCATTTGGACACTCTAGAAGGAATTCAGTTAACTGGGAGTAGTCTTCCTCAGAGGACATACTCGAAGCCCAGTGTCCCGTTTGATGGCACTACAAAATTATCTCTCTTTAGTGGTCCAACAGGTGACAATGAGAATATGGTAAAGGTCAAACCTTGAAGCATTCATCGGTACTTTGCAAAGACATAGTAGAAGATGGTGTTCGTGCTGGCGGTTGTTCTGGTCCGTCATCCCACGTAAAATAGTCGCAATCCCCTTCCTTTTGCGCATTTGCGCATCTCCAGAACAAACGTCCTGGGTTGGCGGGAGTATTGGCTGAGAGTCGAATCGCAGGTTTATTACAAAGACACATCCGAGCAGGTCCAGAATTAGGATCTTGACGCTACAAATAAAACGTGAAGAGAAGTTACGAACGGCGAAAATGAAGGAGATAAATACTACTGAATAAGATCGTTTAGTGGGAATGACTCGTGCGTCATCAGTCGTCACGTCCCGCTGGTAGAAGTCGCATGCTTTGTTGTTTCCGCATTCCCAGTACTTTTTGCCTTTACTCGTAGACTCACTGGTGTGAACTCGTTGAGTAGCAGGAAAGCCACATTCACAGTGTATCACGCTCCTCGTGGTATTTGCCACCTGTCGACTGCAATTAGGCTCAGTAACAGCTCTGTTGATTACTGGTTGTCCATTTTGGCGGGATAAACTTCGCCCTGCTTGGCTAGTGCGATTGCGAACAGGCGGAGGGTCTACAAAGGAATATTTCGTTGTCAGCATTCAACAACTGCACAAAGGCCGAGAATAGAACATACAATTGTCAGTGTCAGAGACAGGAATTGCTCCCTCTCCTCTACGACCCCTGGAGCATGGTGCAGAAGTGCCTCGCCCTCTGCCAGTCCCCTTTCCACGGGTACCTTGACCACCACCACGACCGCCCCCACCCCCGCCGTCGTCATTCCCATTGTCATCGTCTCCACCACCACCCCTGTTGACTGATTCCGCTTCCTCCACATTAGTTCCACCTTCGAGATAACGCCGAACGCTCTTCAAAGGTTTAAAGTCGGATCTGGAGAGGAAAGAAATTACTCACGGAAACAACCTTCTCAAACTCTCGCTTTGTAATGATAAACATCTCCTTGTATTGGTTGATTGTCTTCTCAAGCATATCAGCCTTAGTTATCCTTCCTTCACAGACTCCAACCATGTCGCGCTCAGTCTACACAATCATGAGTTTTAAGTACATTTGAGGGAGAGATGCACCCACCTCACGCCTCAATTGAGGTTTACTTAAACTTATGCCTAAATTGATTCGATTGTATCCCTCAACAAGCCCGATACCAAGCTTGGAGGGAATCAAGTATTTGGTACTACCTTCAAACTTTTCAATGACATAGTCTCGATTGATAATAGTTTCTATATGCTGTGCGATTGTGGCATCCGTCCCTTTAAAAGCATGTCAACCACGAACGAGCACTTCTCGGTAAGTAGCAGACCTATCCCATTCTTGTCCATGAGTGTAACCAGATCAGCTTCGGTCAGCAGGTTCGGCTTCGTAGTTTTCCCTTCTCGAAGCTCACAGACTGAGGGTTGGAATTCCTCGTTCTCTTCGAAGTCAGGTAATGGGTGCCCTTCCCACTTGTCGTAGGGATACACCTCCAGATAGTTCTTCTCCATCACGACTAGGCCTAGGGGGAGACATGATAACTTGTTGACAGTTCGCTCTCTAGAACACACCTGTAGCAGAGAAGTACTCGCCCCCACATTCAACATCCACGGTAGTCTGCCATCCTTTTGCGTCTTTCGAGCAGGAAGCCAGGAAACGACGGGTGATAAACTCGTACACTCTTTTATCGTCACCTGCTAGATTGCCAGCATGTGCAGTTGGATGAATCGGAGGGTGAGCTTTATCGTTGTTTTTGCCTTTTCTTGGAGCACAGAAGCCACCTCCTTCGGTCAATCTTCGAGTATTAAGACTCAGAACAACGAGGTCAGAGTGTTAACCTACAAATTTGCGAAAGTTCCCCAGGCCGGGTCGACAACGTGCTTTTGTACCAAGGACATGAAGTCAAATTGAGGATCGAATTGGTCCGTCTCAGTTCTAGGGTAGGAAAGAAAACCTTGTTGGTAAAGACTCTCGGCGATCTGGAAGGGTTACATGAATGCGAAAGACAGTAAGCAACATGTGTTAACGTACATCGAGGACCTTCTTGGGTGCTAACCGAAGGAGCCTGGAACCGGCCTTCTGAAGCTCGACAGTAGTCAAAGGCAATGGTTTCCTGGCAAGGCACTAAGCTATGAGCATGAATCAATATTGGAACAGCCGTGCATACCATTTTTTGGTCTCCTTCTTCGTAACCTTAGTGATACGACCCGGAGTATCAGGCAATGTAGACAAAACGAAGTCGTAGAGGGAGATGGCCACACATCGATCAAACATATGTCCTCGTTTCCAGGAGAAAACTGTCTCTTCTTCGTCCCTCGTCAGGGAAAGATATATATACCAGAAGGGCTCTGAGACGAAAGATTTGACGAGATTGTACTTCTGAACGACAAAACCCAACGTAGGAAATTGACAAGGACCTGCAGTCAATCTTAGCGACTGGGAAAATCGGAATATCAGGGTCAAGAACGGACCATAAGATATCACATTCTTCCCCTCTGACAGCCGCGCAAAACTATTCTGAAGAATCAAAGTCTGCATGCGTGTAAAGGCAGAGCCAACTTTGAGGTCAAGCATTATTCTCGCTTCTACCGAGTCGGCTTGTGCGCGATCAAGCTCGATAGGATGTTGTGCGGCTCGATGAATCTGTCTGTAATGGATGCGTTAGTCAAACTATCGCAAGAATTGTATGACATACTGAGCAATAATGGCGCTAAAACGTGCCCTCTTGACAACAATATTCCGCTTTACTCTTCTGCATACATGCACGATTTCCATTCCGATATGCTCTCCCTCCCGGTCACAGTCTGTCCAGATCATGAGCATATCTGCACGTCTAGCTTGGGCCATAAGATTATCTTCAATGGCTTTCTTGTCACTCGGGATGAATGTTTCGACTGCTGCGTCGAATAGCTCAAAAGGATCACAGGAATTCCACTTCCTATACGCATCCGGAAAGTCACTCCCCGTTAGATGACCAGAGACACATGTTACAGTAAAGAAAGAATTAGTCTGTGGATAGTTAAACTCATAATTTTTGATGTACGGTGATCTCGTGGCAATCTAGGACAAAAATCGCGTTAACAATAGACATCAATGCGAAAAGTCATGACGCACCGTGTTGAACTGTCCACCTGAGAGAATGTGGCTGATGGACTTGGAAATCGAGGGCTTTTCAGCCACGCATAAAACTCGCATATGGCCTCGTAAGATCTTAAGCTCAAGTCTTTCAGAGCTGAACAAAGAACCGAATAATATTGCATGACTCGTGACCGACAATTTCACGACGCGTCCCACGTGTTGCTTGGCCCTGTTGTCTAAAGCCTTCTAAATCTGAGGCTCGAAAAGTTTCACTTCTTCGCGGTAAAGTATATGTCTCGAAAATGGCGATAGAAAATCAAGACCACACATCCATTACTACATCCCTTCTTACCCTTCTGAACGTATCTGCTACCCGAGCGGGAAAGAGAAAGGTCCAAGAAGAGGTGTTCGTTCCTGCTGAGAAGCTGAACAGGCGGAAATCTCCAAGGATTTCAGAAACGGTATCTACACCTGACAGAAACGCTAATATACATGAGGAGAATGTGCAGGAAGAGGTGACCGTGCAGGAAGAGGTCAATGGTGCTCTGGATATAACAGGTATGTCGTTGTTATACAAATGTTTTACCCGACTTTCATCTCTTTAGATGGATACGAGCTACATTTTGGCAACAACCCACCTAGTTTGTCTGAATCTTCACGGGCTGCAGTTGATGAAAAATCTTGGTCCACTTCAATAACACGAAACGGGCGCCTGGGAGCTACTGTGCTCTCGATACCCACAGGTTCTGTACCTTCCGAGAAAGATCAATCGTCGATAGACGTATGAAATTCTTACTTTCGTATCGAAAAACTCTCACACCTCCTCAGATTTTGGAGAGATTGCGCACCCCATTTCAAGCTCGGCAGTCAAAACAACCTCGAGGTTTGTCGCACGAGATTCGAGATTTCGAACTGTAACTTAATGGATAACAGAACAAACGAATCTACAAAACGACCTTCTTTCCACTCTTTCAACCAGACGTGATTTATACCTCACGAGTACACCACTTGATTCCCGGAAAGGCATGAGAGAAGCAATTGCTCTTCATGCCGTGAACCATGTCACCAAGTAGTCTCTCCCATTATTGTATTCTGAATCATAAACTGAATGGTTCATCCAGAAAACGTCGCAGAGTACTCAAGAATAATGAGAGGTTAGCTCACGCAGCGAAAGCCGATCCTAATGCAGAACCTCCGCAAGACGTTCAAGATCAAGGTTTCACACGGCCCTCAGTCCTCTTTCTTCTTCCCTTCCGCTCCTCCGCTGTTGATTGGTATTCTGCCATCACGTCACACACTCCTACAACGTTTCAAATTGAAAATCAGGCCCGTTTTTCCTCGGAATATAGTCTGCCGCCGGGGGCTGTTGATAAACTCGCAGAAGCAGAGCCTGGGACGTACCCTCGTGATCATGTAGAGATGTTCAAGGGCAACGTCGACGACAATTTCCGAGTTGGTGTCAAGTTGACGAAGAAGAGTGTCAAGATGTTCGCAGAGTTCTACGGCTGCGACGTGATTTTAGCCTCTCCTTTGGGCCTCAGGAGATCAATAGAAAAAGAGAAGTGAGTTAATCGCAATCACACTATGCAGACAACCTAATCGAATCCACGTAGAAATGCCGATTATCTTTCTTCCATCGAAATGTTGGTGGTAGATCAGCTGGATGCCCTCGCTATGCAAAACTGGGACCATGTCAAGGTGAGGTGATCATCTGTGTCTAAAGATCGATCTTTGACCAATGTCACAAGTTTGTTCTATCATTCCTCAACAAATTACCAAAAGAATCTCATGATACCGACTTTTCACGCTTGAAGCCGTGGTACCTCGAGGGACAGTAAGAATCTTCGGTTGAACTGTCATTTCAGATCATGTTAATCTATTCTCCAGTGCTGCATATTTGCGCCAATCTATCTTCTTGGCTGCCTACGAGACACCTGAGGCTCGAGCGTTGTACAACAATGGTCTAGTCAATGTCGCAGGCAAGATTCGAACACAAAAATGTTGGCCCCCTGTCAGTGTACCCGAGGGTATCCAGCAGGTTTGTTATTTGCTCATTCGGGCCCGAGAGATTCCAGTCACAATTTACGTTTTTAGAACTTCGTTCATTTCGACTGTGTCAGCCCCAAAGATGAAGTGGACAAGCGGTTCCATCACTTCACCTCGCAGGTCCGTTTCCACTACCAATCCAATTCACAACGGCTGACAGTGGGATATAGCTTCTGCCAACGGTTTTGAAATCCGCTGTGCAAAGCGCAAACACTGTTGTCTTCGTCCCTTCATCCTTCGACTTTATCCGCGTGCAGAGTTACTTCAGAAAACACTCTGGTGTCTCCTTCGCTATCCTATCAGAGTACATTGTCCATTCTTTTTGGCCCTGAGGATATTTAACATTGTTTCCAGGTACTCCACAAACCAAGATATCTCACGCGCACGTGAGGCATTCTTCCATGGCAAGAAATCCTTCCTTCTCATCAGCGAGCGCTTCCATTTTTACAAAAGGCGCGTACCTTCGTTTTCTCAAACCCGGAGAAAATTGTAACGTGATATGATACAGGTATAAGATCCGTGGTATCCGCAACCTCCTCTTTTACGGTCCACCGGAACATCCACAATTTTTCACGGAGCTGTTGTCGTACCCATTCCTGGAAGAGGGCGTGGAGAGTTCCGACGTGACTTGTCGGGTGTTGTATTCCAAGTATGATTGGTTCCGGTTGGAGAGGATTGCGGGTACGGAGGCGGCAGCTGGTTTGATAAAGGGGACGTGAGGCAAATTTGTATGTAGTTTGAGCCTTGTTATATTTAAGTAACGATGGTTCGACCACAGATATTTCCTCAATATAGGGAGATGCACACTCGGGTATAGGGTTCGATGGCGTAGTTGGTTATCGCATCTGTCTAACACACAGAAGGTCCTCAGTTCGAGCCTGGGTCGAATCATACTTTGGTCGGGCAAAGTTTTTGTTTCCATTCTTGTTTTGTCCTATATTATAGGCTAAAGATATCTGAGAACACAGTTTATGCAGGCTTCTATCAAACATACGAAATCCTCCAACTTGATTGGATCAATTCGTGTTTTATATCATCATATTCTCGCCCCGTCCTGCACACAAGGGTATCACTAAAGATCCTCTCCACCGCACAATCAGAAGGCAGTCGTCGAGTCGACTTCGATCGTCGGCACAATCGACGCAATGAACTTGAGGAACACCACGAGATAAAAATCAACGCGCATGCCTTCTACCTCATCGTCCTCACCCGTTGCAGTCTTATCATCCTTCCCCGACCCGCTTGCTTTCCTCGTAAACGGCCACTTTTTCTTGGACAACGATGAGTCCTTGTTCGTAGGAGAACCACCCTTCTTTCGCGACAACTGCTCTGCCACGACGCTATTGTTCATGCGCTCAATGACTTTCTTCATCACGCTCGCGTGTTTGCATGGATGCACGGAGGCAGCTTGGAGAGAAGCAGAGTGGATGAAGGGCTCGATTGTTACGGTCTTGTGGGCGTGATCTGCGGAGATGTCTTGGAATATTTGAGGGGGGGTGAGTGGGATCCCGTTCTGGAAAATGTTTGATGATGAGGGACTCAATACGGAGATGCAATAGGCTTACCTCGTCATAACCAATTAGCCAGACACGAGGCGTTTGATAGTACTTGTCGTATGTTATCATCACATCATAGGTGCGCACTTGCAGGAGGTTTGCTTTTGCCCCCTCGGCGTTGCTAAAACGTACATTAGCAGATAAGAACGCTAGGAAAGGCAGAAAGTACCTGGCATCAAGGACGGCCGGCGGCTTACTTGCCGTTGCCTCATCCTTCTCTTCGAGACCGTCCTCCTCCATATCGGGGATATCATCAAGGTTAGGCGTCTCTTCCCTCGCACCTCCCAGGGAAACATTTCCAACGCCCGCAGCAAGACCATGGTCGTCGCCATCCAGATCTGGAATATCGTCGATCACACCTGGATTGGCCGCAGAATCGCTGTGTGTCGTGCGGCCAGCATGTGTCTCGACCCATTCATCTGCTTCTCCACCGGTAGATGAATCACCGAATGAGAGGAGTCGCTCCGCATCTTCGTCTGCATCAGTGTACGCTAGAGACGTCGCTCGACGAAGGCAGGGTACGCCACGAGTAACAAGGTATTGTTTATCGGCTGGGAGGAAGTCTCGTGCCTTCGATGCCTCACCTTTCTCCCTGAACAATAAAACAAATGAGGTAGAGTGGCGTCGCTAAGGGGATAGGAACTTGCCATGACCATACTGGGAACTTGTACACCAGGAAGTCGCCTGCTGCAACGAACTCCTCTACAGATGGAAAGATGTAAGTTGTACGCGTCTCCGACGAGGATTAGGACGTACCAGGTGTGATTCGTCCGTGTTCTTTGAATTTACTCTCTTTGAGAACCTGGAAACGTGATCGGTGAGCTGATCGCTGTGGTAGTTGGTGAAGAACGAACGTACGGGACTGAGATAGTCTCGGACGGCCCAGAATTGTGACTGACGTGTTTTGAGAACCTATGTGCCAAGAAAATCAATAGAAATAAGTACCTGGAGTGCTTGCATGGTTTAGGAGGCTAACTTAGAGATGGTGGGTGGGCCAAATCGATTTCACCGCCCTCTCCACGTGCCTGCTTCTATATATACAATAAGGCTATCTATGATCAAGCGAAGCGCTCAAACAGTGATGGCGAAAAAAGACAATGAAATTGAAATGTAAGCAATTCGATGACTCATGACAAATAGATAGCAAGAAGGTAACGTTCAACAGTCACCACGGGTATTGAGCAAGAGAGGAGGAACGCTATTGTACAGAAATGGATGCCCGTTTCCGCTCCTTTTTCTCCTTTTTCTGCCTCTCTTTCTTATCTTTCTTTTTCTCCTTCTCTGGTGACGCGCCGCCACCTCCTCCCTTGCTCGTCTCCTTCGCCTCCTCAGACTCCTTATCCCCCTTTTCGCGTTTTTTCTTCGACTTTGTGCTGTTCAAATCCTCTTCCACTGCGACCGCAGCATTCGCATCGTCGCCTTTGGTCTTCTTCTCCTTCGTCTCCTTCTTGCTTTTCTTCGGCTCCTCCTCAGCTGGCGCGACATCCTCATCATCCTTTTTCTTCTTATCCTTCTTCTCTTTCTTGCTCTTCTTCTCCTCGACCGTTGCGCTCATTTGAACGCCATTGACGCTCTCTTTCCTCTTCCCCTCTTCCTCAGCCGGTGCACTCATCTCGACATCATGAACACTCTTCTTCTTATCCTTCTTGCCCTTCTTTTGCGTCTTCTCGACTGATATACCAGCAACCTCAGCGCCCTCCTCCCCCTTTTCCTCTCCCGGTGCACTCATATCAACGTCCTCACCCTCCCTCTCCTTTTTCTTACCATTCTTGCCCTTCTTCTCTTTTTTCTTTGTTTTTTCGGGCGATGTAGCTACATCCTCTACAACCTTGGCTTTTTTATTAGTAGATTCAGATTCAGCCCATATACGCCATGTTAGTACATGAATCAATCGTCCCCGAAAATCGAAATGACTCACTGGACTGTCTACTGCCTTCCTCTTCTTGTCCTTCTTCTCTTTCTTCTTCTCGCTCTCACCCGCGGGTTTATCTTCCACCTTAGGCTCCTTCTTAAGGGGTGGTGGCTGCACCTCAATAGGTTTCGGACTCGCGGCAGCAGAATGCGTCGGCGTCCCAAGCGGTGTAGCATTCGGTCCCGTAGCCTGCGACCTTGGCTGCCCCCAGCTGCCTCCCCTCCCGCCTCGCCCTCGCCCTCTTCCACCCCTTCCTCCATATCCGCCACGTCCACCTGAACCCCATTGTGATGTTGATGGTCCAGGCGCCGCGGGCTGTGGGGGATAGTTATTCTTAGGTGCACTAGACGCATCCTATAACAATTTATTTTGGCACTGGGACAGTGACAGAAAACAACACACGGTTTTAGGACCTTTGTATAGGCCTTTTTGGTATTTTTCAGCTTCGCTGATGCATTGGGTATGGTTTTTATATTCAGCAGGTGTATTGAATGTTGTGGAGCAATCGATACAGTCGAATCCACCGTGACAACGTGATCTGTGTTGGTCGAGTTTAGGTTTTTTGACTACGTCGTTGCAAACTGAGGCAATAAGTTAGAAATGTGTAGGGTATTTGGAGGGAGCGCAAGCTAACCATGGCATCTATTTTGAAGCACAGTCTATCAGGCATCGAGTAGAACTGAGCAGCGGCACTCACTGGAAGGAGACCATCGGACGCAGCTCAGAATCGCAAGAAAAGGAAATAGAGATGGATTTTTTCCTAAGATCATCTTGCCACGTGAACGAAATTCGATCGATCATTCCCAGGTAATTACAATCGTTATAAGTTCGTGCATAGAAATAACATGGAAGAGAAACAAAAGTCCAACGAACCGCATGAAAGAAATGGATTGACGTCTTTCCCGTCTACTTGAACGAGACGACCCAGGTATCAGGGGATTCCGTCTGCCCAGGGAACAATCTCAACGTCGCAAACTCCTCATCCTTACTCAACCCAGCAAACATCGTCGCCTCACCCAAGTAATCAATCCTCCTCAAATGCTTACCATCACTCGTATTCTCTTCCCTCCTCTTCTTCGCGGCCGTTTGAACGGCCTCCCTACGCGTCTTCTTCAAAATACAAAGCATTCCCCACTCCGAATCCTCCATGGGTTGCTGTAATCCCTGATACAGCCCCTCCCACACCATTTCGCACGTGATGGGAACCTGCGAATCGATATCGATTGACCAGGGGAATGCTTTGGATATTATCCTCATCTTCTTTAATGAATTCTGCGTCGCGCAGACGTGTCGGTGTTGGAAGAATGTGGTTGGGTGGATGGTAGAAGAAGGCTGTCGCACGTCCCATTGTAGACGCGTCGTGTCAGAAGCGAGGAGGGCGAGAAGTTGAGGATATTTGACGGAGCTGCCTGTGAGACGAGGAAAATGGTCAACAATGATAGTTTGGGTGTATGACCAGTACGCACGGAGCTCGAGACGATAGCCGTAGGGAGAGAATCCTGGACTATATGGCGGGTAGACGTCTGGATTGGGCTGGGGGTAGTAGTATGAGTAACCCCATGGTCGAGCAAACATTGTGATTGTAAGCCTGAAATCTAATCAATCGAGTTTTTTGAAAGGGGCGAGATCGTGTTATATACCGTTCAACGCAGTGGTCGAAGCAGGGTGACGATAGGCGTATCACACGAAGTCAGAAGTAATACAAAGATCAGTTTCAAGGCTGTGCCGAGGATGATCAAGCGCTAAATGTTGATAGATTATCAAGACCTCCATCGGCCATTTTAAATACCGGCAAGGCCACACGTGATGGTGCGTAGGAAATCGCAGTGTTACATAGTGAAAATTCCTTGTACCTAGCAACCCGAGAATTACTCCAGAGTCTTGAATATATGGCAGCAGGCGGATAGCAAAGTCTGACCGACAGCATAATGCGCGTACAGCAAAAGCACCAAGATTTAAACTGATCTTCATGTATATGAACAAGGACAGCTTGATTAACGCCAATGATGATCCGAGTCTTCTTCCCTGCACCCACGACAACCTCTTTCGCAGGATAACTCTATACTTATGGACGTCAGTTTAGGCGCTGCCAGATAATCATCTGTTCCTTGAAACCCGGGTGCGTGATCGGAAGGGCGTGGGGCCTTCGCAGGCTGTCGGGCTGACTGGGGACAGTTGATAAAAGTAGAGACGTCGTGCATAAAAAAATTTTGCAGCTATACAATGACGCCCTTGACGAGCTCGCTGAAAGTGTCACGGACAACTGAGTCCGATCCTGCTTACAAATCAAATCATGTGAAAATCAGGTCACGGGAGAGAAAAAAGAACATTGATAGAAGGCTTGAAAGTGACATGGCATGGGAGCCTTCGAAGTACAATTGAATAGAGCTGTCTAAAAAGTGATTTGCAAGGCCTATACAAGCATTGCGCCACAAAAAAATCACAAAAAAGCCTGGGCGACGCCCGGATGTAAACATGCGACACCTTATAAAGCACAACTCGTGATTGGTTGACAAATTCGCGGAGCAACCGGAGGTTTATATTGAAATTTAGGGCCTAAAATAAAACTTGTTGCTCCCCCTCCTGCATCCCTGCAGCCTACCATGTCCTTCGCTCTTCTCCGCAATCCTGTTCGCCGTGCCGCTGTCTCTGGCATCCGTGCCACCCCACGAGTCAATGCTGGCTTCAGGGCTTCCTTCCGTCACAATTCCACTGCTGCCCCCACACCCAAAAAGTCCAACACCGGTCTCTTTTTGGGCATTGCAGCCCTTGCTGTTGCAGGTGGTGGCTTCTACTACTTCAACGCCACCAATGAGGCGGCCGCTACCAATTCGGGTGCCCAGGCCAAGGCCAACTTCGTCCCTACAAGGGATGACTACCAGAAGGTCTGTTTACGCGTACGAAAATTTCATAGACAGTCTTTCATTGTAATGTTTAGGTTTACAACAGAATTGCTGAGCTTTTGGATGAGGCCGGCGAATACGACGGTATACCCGTTTTACCCCGAGTGACATTGTAGCGACTGACATGATTCTAGATGGCTCTTACGGCCCTCTGATCCTCCGTCTGGCATGGCATGCTTCTGGAACCTACGATAAGGATACCAAGACGGGTGGAAGGTATACAACCGATCACAATTACCTTCCACCTCTATCTACACTTATGTTAACTTTTCCAGCAATTATGCCACGATGCGCTTCGAATCTGAGGCTGCCCACGGTGCCAACAACGGCTTGAACATCGCGCGTGACCTCATGGAGAAGATCAAGAAAGAACACGAATGGATCAGCTACGGTGATTTGTGGACCCTCGGTGGTGTTGCGGCTATTCAGGAGATGGCTGGACCCAAGATTCCCTGGCGCCCCGGCCGTATCGATGGTTTCGCTGTTAACGCTACACCCGACGGTCGTCTCCCTGATGCCACGCAGGGTGCAGCACATCTCAGGGCTGTAAGTCAATTTCGTCCGTTTCAAAGATATAGTTTCTATCTACATTATTGTGGCTAGATCTTCGGACGTATGGGATTCAATGATCAGGAAATCGTTGCTCTTTCTGGTGCTCACGCTCTGGGACGCTGCCACACTGACCGCTCTGGATTCACTGGACCTTGGACTTTCTCCCCGACTACCTTGACTAACGACTACTACAAGCTCCTCTTCAACGAGACGTGCGTTGGTTTATTTCATGAGGCTCGATCATTGATTGATTTGCTTCTAGCTGGACTTGGAAGAAGTGGAGTGGTCCTAAGCAGCTCGAGGACAAGGCCACTAAGTCTCTGATGATGCTGCCGTGGGTCCCTTCATCCTCGCTGTACACTAACGTGCTGACTTTCAGTTCAGGACCGATTACGTTCTCGTCCAGGATAGGAGCTTCAAGAAGTATGCTAAGGCCTACGCTGGCGACGTCGACCTCTGGTTCAGGGAGTGAGATCGCTCTTTACCTATACATGTACTCCTATGCTGACGATTCACTTCAGTTTCTCCAAGGTTGTCGCCACCCTCTTTGAACTCGGTGTTCCTACAGAACAGTTCGTCACCAAAGAGCCTTGGATCATGAAGACCCTTGATGAGCAAAAGGCGTAATTTTGACTCCGGTCCGTTGCCCTGTGAATCTAGAGTCTCATTAGATGTTGGTTGATTGGATTAGAAGTACGAAAATTTCTCCTGGCTATGGCGCGTGGCGCTTTAGAACATAATCGACTATCTTGTGTACACACTAACAATACAATGTAAAGCCTGGATGGAGTAATGAATACGTCCTTGCCATTGAGTATATTGAGTAGGAAAACAAATTTCGTCCGTAGAATGATAATTATTTTTTCTGTCTACAGGAAATCAATTTCCCAGGCGGTAAAGGACCCCTGATAGTATATATATATATCTGCAGAGTGGCACCTCTGGTGATGGAGCCCGACGATGTTTTCAGTCGATCATTCCAAATGTCCGAGATGTGTTTTTCAATGCGTCTATTAATAACAAGTTCAGTTGTGAACATCTTCAACAAGAAAATAACATGATCGCACAACCAGCAGTTCGGCATTTGTCGTTTCAACTTCAGAACGATAGGGTTACTGTCAAGCGTTTTGGGAACATTGTTATACTGGTTTGGCAAGCCGTACCAGGTGCGTAACGATCGTTTCTGTTGAGCAATGACTCTGCCGCCCGCTAGTCTCGTAATTATTATTATTTCTTTTTGGTTTATTTCTTGTTTTACGCCACGGCGCACATTCACCATTGTTTGTTTGCTATTCTTTAGATAAAACCTTATTTTATTTCTACAAAACATACGCATCCACAAACCACACCCTTAGTTGTTTGCACGCTATCGTGTCTGAACATTAAGGGTGTGTAGCTTGTTCTTACCTACGATGCCTCGTTACTTACTCATACCTGTAGTTAACATACTTCGTATTGTTCTACAGGTCAATAGAGTTGTTTGCACGCTATCGTGTCTGAACATTAAGGTTAACATACTTCGTATTGTTCTACAGGTTACGGGCCCCGCTCCTGCTTCTATTGAAAATACACAGACACAAGAAAATGACTCAAACACTATACATGACACACAGCTCCACACTGCCCAAAAATGTCTAACCTGAGCTCCACAAATCCACCCACCTTCCCCAAAAATTTACAGTTCGATGGTACCAACTTCGGACAGTTCAGAAAGCAAATCATGATTGCAGCATGAGCACGAGGAGCATGAGGATACCTTGAGGGCACTATCAAAGACCCAGCATCAAGTGAACAAAGAGACCAAACCAGAAAAGGCCTTGTCAAAGATGAGTCAACTGACACTGGTGCTGCATAGACCGGAACTGGAATGGAGTGGTCATCCCTGACCCCATCAGCAGAAGAGTGGGACATCTGCAATGCCTGGACATTGGCATTGATCATATACAACTGCAAAAACCCTGTGGGGCTAGGTATTAAGATGGACAGTACAGTGGCTGAGGCATGGGAACAGCTTACTGCAAACTACAGCATGGTATCAGAACTAGCAGCAATGGGGGCTGAGAATTTACTGCATACCATGATGCTAACTGATGGAGGAGACTTCCTGGCCCACATTAAAGACTTATGCATCAAATGGGAGGAGGCTACGGAAAAGGGAGCAGCAATTAGCGACACCACATTCAGGACAATAGTCATGAACTCACTCCCCGAATCCTGGAACATAGTCATAGCCAGTCAGTACACCACAAAAATATCGAACGACTTGATATCCAGACTCACCATTCACTGGGAGCATCTGAAAGCACAGAAGCAAACAAACACATCAGTTACCACCCTCGCTGCTACCACAAAACCTCAGAGACTGAAGCTCATATGCACCAACCCTAACTGCAAGCGCACAGGACATCTCCAGGAGAACTGCTACTGGAAAGGGGGAGGAAAGGAAGGACAGTTCCCATCCAACTTTTGAAACCAAGACAGTGCCCTTGCAAGCCTTGCAAACAGAAATACAGATACCACAAACACACCCACAGCCAACCTAGCAGTAATAAATGCCACAGATGAGACACCACAAGTCACCTATGCACTAGCTGCCCAAGTCAAAAACCCCCTAAAAGTAAATGAGGTGAACTTACCCAACCTCTATGCACTCAAAATCAACACCCCTATTCCCATGTTTGCAGACTCAGGAGCTAGTGACCACTGTTTTGTAAGATGGGAGGACTTTGCTGAATACACACAACTCACCCAGCCAAGGGAAGGGAAGGCTGCAGCCCAAATGGTGTCTTCTGTATTATTGGCCAAGGAACAGTCAAGAAACAGATACAGACTAACCAGGGTATCTCAGAGCTAGTCTTCTGCAATGCTCTGCACACACCAGACCTTGCTGCCAACCTTATCTCCATCGGGCGCTTTGACAAAGCAGGATTCTCGATCATGTTTGCAAAAGAGAAGGTTGTATTCTGTGACCCTGATGGGAAGGAAGTGTTAACTGGTCAAGGTGCTGGCAGAATGTACACACTGGAAGCTCTAAACCCACCACTTGTTAGGGCTATGGTGGCATTGTCCCTCAACAGACCAGTTGACATGGATGGGTGGCATAGA
>JAGGAV010007865.1:0-39291 GCA_017657295.1 Termitomyces sp. DKA64 | reverse complement strand
AGAGCTCCCTGACACCCATGGCTACAATGCCATCATGGTGGTGGTGGACCTCTGTGGCAAGTGAGCCCACTTCATCCTCACTCACACCACTTGCTCTGCCATGGATGCCATGAACCTGTACCAGAAGAACATCTAGAAGCTCCATGGCCCCTCCAATGCCTACATATCTAACCAGGGTTCACAATTTGTGTCAGAATTCACCCAGGAGCTCTACTGTCTACTTAATGTGAAGCTTCACACCTCCACCACCTACCACCCACAGTCTGATGGCCAGACCAAATGCATGAGCCAGGAACTCAAACAATATCTCTGCCTCTTTTGCAATGAGCACTAGGACAATTGGGACAAACTGCTCCCCAATGCTAAGTTTCAGTACAACAACCATGTTCATATGGCCACTCAAGTTTTGCCTTTCTTCCTGGACACTGGGCATCACCTGCACATGAGTTTTGAACCCTGGGCTCAATCCTTGGAGAATGAGGCCATGAACAAGTTCATGGACTGGATGAAGATTGCACAGGAGGAAGCCTGGGCAGCTCTGGGAAAGGCAAAGGACAACATGGCATGATATTATGACTGTGGAAGAATCCCAGCACCCAAGTACCAGCCCAGAGATCAAGTTTACCTGGATGCCTCCAATATTACCACTACTCAACTGTTGAAAAAGCTCTTGCACCAGCTATTAGGACCCTTCATGGTAAAACAACAGGTAGGGCTGCTAGCCTACCAACTCTGGCTTCCTGCAGGAATGCACCAGCTCCATCTGGTATTCAATGTGGTCAAGCTAACTCTGGCACCAGTGGACCCTATCCCAGGGCAATGCCCAGCACCCCTGCCACCTCTGGTGGTGATCAATAACAACAAGAAGTACGAGGTGGAGGAGATCCTGGATAGCCATCTATTCTGGTGGCAGTTACAATACAAGGTGAAGTGAAAAGGCTACAGAATTGAGGACATCTCCTGGAAACCCTGGGAGAATGTGCATGTGCCTAGACTGGTCAGGGAGTTCCACTGATGACACCTGGACACACCCCAAGCCATTCAAGGAATCTATCCCCTCTCATTGGCACACCAGGTGATCCAGAACTTCTTCTATCCTGTGCATTGAGGCAATGCATGCTAGAGGGGGGGTGATGTTAGGGGACTTCCTTTTCCAACCTCTGCCCCTGACCAACACTGACTCACTGCAACTAATTTCACTCCCCCAAGGCTTGTTTGACATCCTTGGGGTGTTCTACAGATCCCCAGAGATCTCTGGAGACTCCTGGAACTTGCTGTGATCCCTCAATGAGCACCCTCAGTCAACTCCAGTTGTCTATACAGTCATTCCCATGCCTCCACCACCCACTGATGCACTGCATCAAGCAGCAGGGATCCTTAAACTTGTTTCTCTTTGGATTCCCCTCTGCTAGGTGATTAGTTACTATTTGTATCATTGATTACTAGTTCTAATATACTTTGGATTCCCCTCTGCTAGCTGCATGATTTAGCCATCACTCCTGGAGGTTGCCCTTACACTCACCCTACATGTCATACTTAGTTACATACCTGTCTTGGCATTACTCAACAGGATTACTGTTGCTCACACAGCCTCTATTACATACTGGCCTGCTTAGTTGATAGCTTGTGGTCAGCAGCCTCCACTTAGTCAATAGGTAGTAGTCATCATACTAGCTGATGGAACATTTTCCAGTCTTAACAATAGCACCACTTCTGGGTCTGTTCACAAGTGGGACTGTAAGCTTGGCCAGTGTGACCCCTTGCCTTCTGCCTTGCCCTCCACCTTTCCTCTCATTGGATGCCTGCCCCTTGCTTGCTGTGCCTCTGGCCAGCCTGCTCATTGCTTTGTTCCTGACAGAAGTGTCAGGTTGTGAGTGGTGGGCTTGGCTTGGACAAAGCTGATTACAGCCATAATAATGAGAGGGGATGGAGAAACACCTGTCAGATGGCCAAGAAGTGTTACCACCAGACAAGTAGTGATGAGATCTCTGATTGAAGCATCAGAGATAATCTTTGACAGTCTGTCTGTCACATTGTGACAAGCAAGGAGCAGTAGCTGGGAAAAGAAGATATTTTCTAGCTATGCCAGTGATGACAAGAAGAGTTTGCTGATATAATCAATGGAACCAAGAAGGAAATGCCTTCTTCAAAAGAAGTAAACCAAGAACATTATGTATGCAAAGTTTAGGTCCAAGATATATGTACCTAACAGATGTGTATGCACAGATGAGGTTATGAAAATGGGATGTACCAAAAACCATATTTTCATCAATTACTGGCACTCACATCAGTAACATTATGCAGATAAGTGTAGGTGATTGTGTTGTGCCTGCCACCTTTCAGCAATCATGATGTTGATCTTCTCTGATTGTCATTAGGTGAATTATGCATGTATATTCAGACAATATTTTCATCTATTCTGACACTATTGAAATGTGTTGTGTTTGACTACTTTGAGATGTTGTGTTGACTACTTTAAGACATATTTTCTATATCCCAAGTAATAGAAGTATGAACCAGCATAGATTCCCTTGATCACATCATTGATGAATACTGTCACCCTCACCCCATGCAATGCAACCCTTGTACCTGCTGACTCTGCCTTTGGATGGATAATTGTGTTGACTCCAGGGATAAGGGATGAAAAACTACAGAGTGTAGCATGGAGCTTGGTAGATCTTCTGGGCAAGGCATGAAGTGGCATGGTGTCTGTGTGGTGGGTAGGAATGAGAGCAGACCAGAGGTTGGTGTAGACATTGAGGGTTGTGGTCAGATAAACATGCTTGTAAGAATGAAGAATTGTTTGTGAATATGGCATTGAGCTTGATTACTGCATTGGGCAATGGGGGGCATGGGGCTGAATGAAATATGATGTACTATTGGTGTGAATCATGTTGTGAGGATGTTGACAGGCCTGAGGAGGCAGGACACAAGCTCAAGTTATATACATATCTTCATGCAAGAATCCTACCACTATCCAATACTAACCATTGTATATATCATGATGAGCAATTGTTGCTTATCTCAGGATTATGGTAAATACCAAGGTTTTCCATTTTTCTGGATGAAGGTTGCCATGTATTTAATGCTAAATGTTCCTGCACAACATCTTGGCTGGAAAGGGATATTCCAATTCCTACTGGAAGGCTGTGTAAGGAGTCACTCAATATAAAATCACAGGTACACACTCTTGAGCCTTACCATTCATTTGATCCAACAAAAATTTGACAATGTTCAAGTGCTTATACCGACATGCAAGGTCAAGTGGGGTTTCTCCAAAGTCATCTGCAAGCGTGAAAGTCAGGCCATGAATTTTTAAGACTGCACATCCTCACCTCTGGCATGCACATCAGCATTATGAGACAACAAAAGTTCCACAATGCCAAAGTGTCCAGACAATGCTGCAAGGTGAAGTGGAGTTGTTCCAGAGTCATCTGCAAGTGTGAATGTCAGGCCAATAATTCTCAAGACTGTGTATTTTCACCTCTAGTGTGCACATCAGCATCGTAATTCAACAAAAGTTTAACTGTATCAAAGTGTCCATTCTCTGCTGCTGCAAGGTGTAGCGGAGTTGATCCAGTGTCATCTGCAAGAGTGAAAGTCAGGCCAAGAATTTTCAAGACTGTGTATCTTCACCTCTGGCATGTACATCAGCATTATGGTTCAACAGAAGTTGAACTGTTCTAAAGTGGCCATCTGATGCTGCAAAGTGCAGCGGAGTTTTTCCAAAGTTATCTGTAGGTGTGAAAGTCAGGCCGAGAAGTAAGACTATGTATTCTGACCTCTAGCATGTACATCGGCATTATGATCGAACAAAAAGTTGATTGTGTTGAAGTGTCCAAACCACGCTGCGAGGTGGAGTGGAGTTTTTCCAGAGTGATCTATAAGTATGGAAGTCAGTTTAAGAAGTTTCAAGGCTATATGTCCTCACCTTCAGTGGCATTCACATCTGCATTGTCTTCTAATAGATGCCTCATGGTGTCTGAATGTCCCTCTAGTGCTGCAGAATGGAGTGCAGGTAGTACATGATAGACTGGAAATATAAGAATCATATGGATACAACATGCATGGCATTGAGAATCTCATTACCATCCAAGCTGACCCGAAAACGGCGAAAGAACTGGAAAAAATCTTGATGGTTATCTTCATTAACATGCAGTATCTGTGTACCAGGATTGTTTGAGCTTCCTAGCGAGTCAGATGGAGCCCATGGTTCTGTCAGTGCGGTCGGCTCGGATGTGGCCACCTCCATGTCCTGGTTTCTCTGCAAAGGTACATCCAAATCGCGGGTCCTCCAATTGTCAATCAGTGTTTCACATCTTGGGCTAACAAGAAGTCAGAATGAATGCCGTAAAATGTATCGGCAGACCAAATACCACTGGACATATTCCCCGAAGGAGCTTCTTGCACACATATAATGACAAGACGGGCACATTGGGCTGTTGGGCTTTCCATACGACTTGTCCCTGAAACTTATATCCATTGTAATGGTAACACCAGGTTCAATAGAATGGAGCCATGTGTGGGAATTGTATTCATCCAACTCCTCCCGTGTCCCATCCACTTTCTGAACGGACAACAAAAAATCTCCTCTCTCAATCACGTTATATCCAGAGTGTTCACGAAATCGGTATTTGACAAGGTTCTCGAGGGCCTGTGAAGAGATGGACAGGTTCAGGTTTGGATGCATCTCGGATTAATAAAACAGATTAAATACATTGAAGCTGGAACACCAATCCATCGGCACATTTATTATTTTATTCGTCGCGTCGAGAATGTAAAAACAATGGACTAAATGACGGGGCCGCTGGTCTTCCGCTTCTCTCATATATATGCTCATGACGACCTCCAGCTATGTAACTGTTGAGAACCAGGATGAGGGAAAGCAAAAAGGGGCATACTGTAAAGTTTGACCGCATATCATTGACCTCTTCCTTGTACTGTCCAATGGCATTGACAATCGCCGTAGTCCTCATAAACCTGGTCCAAGAGTTATTTTGACGGATGACTTCGTTGATCTGAGCCTGCAAGGCTGACAACTGTCTAGTTATATTGGTAAACAGATACCCGCACAGACTTAACATCAAGTAGATACCTCATAAAGCCTAAGCAACGACGAACAAACTCAGGTGGCAGAGTTTGATTTTGAGGACAAGCGCAAACGGTGTCGCGTACAGTCCTGATCGCATCGACCAATTTCTGACTAAGTCCTTTGAAATCGTCCACATTTTTGCGTGCAGTCTGTGGAACGAGAGTATGAGCGGATAGCCTCCGAATTTTGATGCGTCGTCAATCGTGTACTTCACCTGTATTGTGAACAATATATCGTACACGATCTCTGCGCCTACTTTGACATATGGGACGGGTAGTAGATCAGCAGCATCACGAATCCCCCCAACCACGAGTAGCATGTTATCGAGCCAACTATGATCCACGCGAGGTAAGCGATAGATCTGCTGCGCCGAAGGGTCAGGCCGTGAAGTCTTCACTACAAAGAATTTCGGGGGATTAAGCTTCATAATGATTCGAATTGTGACCGAAGGATTAAGCTTCATAATGATTCGATTTATGACAAAGAAAGGACGTGATGACTGTGTGTCATTCGTGGGTCCAGCAATATTGTACTCGTGGATTATAACTGAGCAGGAGGCGGTACATGCAATGCTATGACAACTTGAAGGCTGTGTCACAGCGCTGCGGGTAAAGAACCGGAGACAAGCATGGTTGGCTCAAATCATCAGGCCAACACTACTAGGATCAGTCAAAATTCGACGTCAAAAAATCAACGTGGCCTAAAAGTCAGCCTAGCCAACAAACATCCGTGAGCTATTAGAGATGGCAAAGATTAGTGACCCAAAAGACATAGGCAACAGCCTCGCCGAGCTTCCAAGTTATTTTAAGTGTTTGACAGTCATTGAGTGACCTAGCATCTGTCACTACGTCATCGTAATTTAGTAGTAACCTAGTTCCATCGCGAGACTTTTATCTAAGTGTGACATTAGACTTCCTATTCTGACGGCCTAGTGTTACATATTTTGAACTTGCGAGTCCTCGAAGGGATGCCAGCCTTTGAAACCAGACGTCAAAAATGTTTTGTGGAGGTAAAAGGTTCTGGACTAATATTACCAAATCGGGTAATAGTCAATAAGCGACAATTTGACGTGACGATCTTATCGAGTGTGGGGTAGATCTTATCCTGGATTGATGCTCCACGTGTAAACCGCAGACCATCGTGCGTTCGCAAGTTCCCAACGGCATACGACCATGAGCCACAACTATCCTCATCAACAAACCACAGCATTGGTATATCCCGAGCTCAACTGTACACCCGGTGCAAAATGGATCAAGAGCCTTACCAAGGACCGCATTGGGAAGTTCCTCGGCGGTCGTTACTCTGACATCAATCTCTCCTCTGTCCTATTTACGCACCGGATTGATAATGCGGAGCATGTGAAGCTTCAAGTGTTAGTATGATTACTTCTAAGCCCTTTGATTACGTGTGGATTGAGGAGCGGGGATTGTAGATGGAGTGCGCCGGGATTGGAGAAACCGACGTTCGAAGACGCGATGAAGCAGAAGTTTAAGCCTGCGAAGAAGGTCGGTCATATATCGCACTCTTTCGGGCCATGGCTTAGTTTTGATGTATAGGGTGACTCGTTTGGACCTTCCTGTGCGTCTTCTTCTTAATCATCATTCGTGTATCTCATATATGATATATTACACAGGGGTTAGTGCTTGCGCATCCATCACGTACGATAGACACACTCAGTAACTATCATTCCTGTAGACGAACCACTGGTGGAAAGTTACCGTAATCATCCCTACATACTGGGAACAATATGAACGTATCCAATGTGCGTTTCTCACGTCTTTTCACTCAACACTTAGATTGTTATTCCACTTAGTCGAATTCGACCCAGGCTGCGAAGCCATGATCTACAGTACGGATGGCATACCACTCCAAGGTTCGTTCCCTCCTCCCACTTGACCCGTAAATCATGAAACAAGATCTTGCGTATGATAGGTATTACTGGCGGATACGGCGGCGACCGCCGCGTCGAATACATCATTCCCCTCTCCGCACGTAAAGAGAGCCACCACGATTTCGTTATCGAGTCGAGCTGTAATGGGATGTTTGGGGTGCCTTTGAGTGGGGATACTATCGATCCTCCGGATGTAAGTACGAATTCCTCAGGTACTAATCAAGGCCATTGAAAATTACGTTGACACGACGCCTGCGCAGATGAATAGGTACTTCAAACTCGCCTCCGCAGACCTTGTTGTTCCAAACCAAGAAGCATGGCGACTTCTATGGGATTTCACAGCGCTGCGCGAGCTTGTTGAGACGCTTCCCGGAAGTACACCGTACGTCTCTAGCCCACATTTCTTCCTCGTCTCCAACTGATTCACCCCATCCGATCATTTCCTTGAAGGCTACAAAACAAAGCCCTCATCGCCGCGAACGAAATAATGAACGTGTTCAACAGAGGTGATCCTCATGGCATACGCGAGGCGCGAAAGATCGCCGAGGGCGTATTCGGGGAGGGATGGGAGGGCAAGGGGGCGGGGATTTACGATGGAGGGGAAGCGCAGGTTTGGGGAATAGGTGCGTTCTTTGCTTTTGTGTGATAGCGAAAGCTCATGGTTGTGTAGGACAGTAAGTTGCCCAGCCGAATTGTCTTTAAGGGAGTACTGATGATGATGTGTAGTTGTCATATTGATACCGCCTGGTATGTACCCTGAACTGCCGCAGTTGTTTAACTAAAGTCTATGGTTTCCTCGAAGGCTCTGGCCATACCGCGTAACTCAGCAAAAAGTCGCGCGGTCGTGGTCTACGCAAGTCGATCTCATGGATCGATACCCCGAACATCGGTTTACATGTAGTTCGGCACAGCAATATAAATGGCTCGAACAAGTTGCGTTTCTCATTACTCATTCAATCCCATTGCGCATTCTTGGTTCATGACCTTTCGTCTTATCAATATCAGTTATACCCTCCCCTCTTCCAAAAGGTCACTGCCAAGGTCCACTCGGGCCAATTCCAACCCATCGGTGGCTCATGGGTCGAGAACGATGGCAATATGCCCTCTGGCGAGGCGCTGATCCGTCAGTTTGTGTTCGGGCAGAGGTACTTTGAGTCGAGGTTTGGGAAAAGGTGTACGACAGCATGGTTGCCGGATTCGTTTGGGTTGACAGGGGCGTTACCGCAGTTGATAAGAGGGGCTGGTGGGTGCTTTTTCCGTTTCCTTGCTTTTTAATCATGATTGGGTGCATATAGGAATGAAGTATTTCTTTACGCAGAAGTTGTCTTGGCAAGACTTGGTTCTTCTCTCGTTCGATCGTTACGCTGATTTTTGACATTATATCTAGGAATAACATGTACGATATCTTCGCTCACTTTGGAGTTCGACATATTCTAATCAGGTTCTAGAAATGTCTTCCCCCACACGACGTTCAACTGGGTTGGCATTGATGGAACTCAAGTTCTATGCCACATGACACCAGGTGCGCTTCCACCCCCTTGGTACTTCATCTATATTCATGTTCATCCATTCCCAATGAAGTGGATACATACACTGCCCAAGCGACAGTAGGAGACGTCAATAAAGGACAAAACAATCACAAGGTCCCTCCGTCCTTAATATTTTGGGGTTCAACACCTGCTGACTCGTATATGATATCATATACAGAACCTCGAATCTTCCCAAGCCGCGCTCCTTGTATTTGGAAACGGAGACGGTGGAGGAGGTCCGTTAGCAAAAATGTTGGAGAATGTATGTGCCTCACTTCATCTTGGGCCGAATGTGACACATAATGACCCTGCCTTCTTTCCAGCTCCGCAGAATACGCGCGGTAGCCGATACACATCGCGAGCTTCCAACGGTCAGTATGGGTCGGTCTGTGGATGAGTTTTTCGGTGAGCTCGAGAGAGCTTCAAATGCTGGGAAGACGCTTCCGAATTGGTGGGTGGACGTCTCGTTGTTGACTAGGAAACATTGATTTGGTCATGTTTTTAGGCATGGAGAGCTATACCTCGAGGTAGGGTCTCTTTTACTGTTCTTGAAGTATTACTTAAATTGCCTCAGTTCCATCGCGGTACTTATACGTCGCATGGTTCGTCTCTTTTGTCGGGCGGATAATTCGAGCTGACAACCCGTTGTAGGGTCTATCAAGAAGGGGAATAGGCACTCTGAGATTTTGCTCCGTGACGTCGAGGTATACAATTGCGTTACGATCTATTATTGCTCAGCTGACGAACAACTATCTTCCAGCATGTTGCCACCCTTGCTTCATTGTATAGGCTGTACGATAAGGATTACGTATATCCCAAGCAGGCGATCGATGATTCATGGGAGAAGGTTTTGCTTAATCAATGTATGTGCCAATGATGCTTGGTCAAGGAAAGGGAAAGACTCATTTCCCTGTCAGTCCACGATGGTACGTCATCAATACATTTCTTGGATTCAGACTGGCTTCCTCGCTTCTCACCTCTAGTCCTTCCCGGATCCGCTATGTACGATACTCTCCACTTTCTAGATTATAGTGCTGATGCGTCTCATTCAGTGGTATGGTCTACGAAGACGCCGAGAAGCTCTATGCAGAGGTTTTCAAGAATGGCGAGGCCCTACTAGATGATGCCTTCCGCGTCCTTTTCCCCGACTCCGTCGCACTCAACGCAAGTACCAACCTCAAAGCTCTCTCGCCCACTGGCCAAATAATCGGTTTCAACACGACTTTCTTCCGTCGTTCCGATATCATCAAAGTTCCTCTCGTCGGTGCTCATTCGGGTCTCAAGTCCCAGGTCCTTCAGACTTCCAGCGATGGGAAGGTAGGATATGCTGTGATGAATACTTCGGAAAGTGTTGGATCGATTTGCACGCCTGCGACGGGGCTGCATGCTCAGATACTTCCTGTTTCGGGTGCGTCGATTTCTGGGTGGTAATGTGCAGAGCCAACATTGCTGATGGGTCGCATAGTCTTCACTAATGGAACAGATAATTTCGTTCTGCGCAACTCCTCGGTCCAGCTCACGATCTCTAAGGGCCGTATCACTAGCTTGTTGGATGTCAAGTTAGGGTGCGTGCGCGAGTGGCCAAGTCTTCCGAGTTACAAGACTCATTATAACCCTCCTCAGCCGTGAGCTCATAAGTCCAGGTTCCACGGGTGGACTGGTCATCTTCGAAGATCAACCGAACTACTGGGATGCTTGGGGTATGACCTCTCGAGATAATCTTTCTCCAAGGCATCTCACGAGCCGGCGGGAATCTAGATGTCGAAATTCATCATCTCGAGACCGTCAAACAACTCAAATTCACAAATGTGTCGGTTGTTGCACAAGGTCCGCTTCGCGCTGCGGTGAAAGCGGTGACTAAGTATGATAAGAGTACTATCGAAGTCACGGTGCGTCATTCCGTGTATGTTCGTCGACTCTGATCATGATTTTTGACTTCATCCTCTTGAAGATCTCCCTAGATGCCATCACAGGTGAAGCCGAACTTCTCTTTGCTCTTATCATCCTTTTTTTAACTTCATGTTGGATACAGCCACTGTTAAGGAGAATTCACGATCCTTGTTCCACTTTGATGCTATGGTAGATTGGCATCAACGACATGAGTTTCTCAAATGTATTATTTTACTCTTGTCACCGAGATCTTCCCTGCTGATAATTCTAACAGTTGAATTACCGTTAGATATTCATAGCGACAATGCCACATATGAGACTCAGTTCGGACATGTTCAACGTCCTACCCACAAGAACACCACCTGGGACATTGCCAAGGTACGTTTCGGTTTCGTCGTCGATTTCGCCTGATGCTACGGCTGATGGTATTTGATCATCAGTTTGAAGTTTGTGGACACAAGGTCAGTCAAGCAATCTTATCGTTCTTCTCCCTCTCAGCTATTGTGATTAGTACGCGGATCTCAGCGAGTTTGGGTATGGCGTTGCCATCCTCTCAGAATCGAAGTACGGGTTTTCTTGCGTCGGGAATGTTCTCCGCATATCCCTCCTTCGATCCGCGACTGCTCCTGATGCTGAGCAGGATCAAGGTTTGTCAGATTTCTCCATGTACAAATTGAATAGTACTGAATTGGGAGTTAGGGGAGCACAAGTTCTCGTGGGGAGTAATGCTCCATGAAGGACACTTCTTGGAATCGGATGTCCCTATGGCAGCTTACTTGTACAATTCTCCCCTGCGCAGTGAGTTATTTGTTCCATAATCATGTCCATTTCGCTTACTATCAACCAACAACAGTGAGATATGTATCTCGGGACGGAGATGTCACAATGAGGCGCTTCCACTCTCCTTTCATTATCGAAGGCGCGCGTAACGTTTTCCTTGAGACCGTAAAACGTGGGGAAAACGATGATCACTTGAAAAATCTGGGCACGACGACGATTGTGCTCCGTCTCTACGAGGCATTCGGCGGCCATGCCAGGGCTATGCTCAAGATTGGTGGCCACCTGTCCATTGCCAAGGCTTACCTCACAGATCTTTTGGAGGATAATGATGATGAACTGAATATTTTGCCTGGGGAGGAATCGGCAACATCAGGTATTCTCAGGCTAGATTTCCGTGGATTCGAGGTCAAGACCGTCAGGCTTGTCCTCAAACCTACACCCGTTCTTGCGGCACAATCGGAGTATATTTTTCATTGGAAATTGCCTGCCATGATTGCTTATGACTATTTTGTCCAGGAGCAAACGGGAAAGCTGGATTAATATCGACAGATTGAGCATCTATTGAGGTGGAGGTGCTAAACCATGCCTTCTACAGGTGATCTACTTATGTAGCACATAATCCCGGAGTATCTCAGCGATTTAAAACCGTCACAATCTGCTCAGTCAACTTCGTTCAATAGTTTGAAGTTACATCAAATAAGATCAGCCAAGCGTAGGGCTTCGAACGATTCGCAGATAATTTCGGCTGTTGAGGTCAAACGGGTGAGTGGTGCATAGACAGACGGAGGGGCCAAACCTGGTATTCCATGAGTGTCATTTCAATTGGGACTAGCGGCCAGTAGATTCTCAAGGAGTGTATTCACGACTTCCCAGGGAAAGTTTCAGGCGCATTGAACGACACCCGAGAGATCGGTGACGTGCAAGGATGGTCACTGCAATGGTTGTCATGATTGTTTTGAAGGCTGAAGTTATTGTGGGTATCATCCGATGCTGCGCCGGTCTCACATTGGTCCGGGTGAGATTCGAACTCATTGCTCTCATCCAGAGACAGCTGCTCGCGGATCAGGTCCCCAATATTTCTCTTGTTTTTTGACAGAAAGATGGCCTCATGTGCGGAAGGAGCACTGTTGCGGATGAGCTGGTGTATCTGTCCAGATTTGGTTTTTTTGTAGTGTTCAAATGTAGTTGAAACAAGTTCGTTGTCAAGAGGCTTCTGCCACCCTGTTTGCAGTGCAGTAGCAAAAAGCTCATGGAGGAAAAGTGTGAGATCTACGATGTAGGCCTCCAGGAACAGAGCTGTCTCTGGGCTAGAAAATGGTCAACAAATACCAGATCCCCGACGTGTGATGTTACGTACGCCTCCCGATACTTGTTGTAGAGAAATTCAATAGCCACTACTGTAAAGCCAGCCGCACCAAGTGCTATTGCGAAAGGGGGAAATATTGGACCGAAAATTGCAGCCAGAGCAGCGACAATAGGCATATGCCCTATGACCCTTCTAGACCCGACTGGTTTAATAGCATGCTTCCCACCGTCCGCTGAAAGACGTACAATCCATGTTGGGCTTGAGGTAAAAATTCCTCTATCAACTTGAGCATCTGCACATGAAATTCCTTTCCACTGAGGAGCTTAAGAGATGGTGTTAAGTGAACACACGAGTTCCTTAAAGAGTCGGAGCTCACTCACTCCTTGTGGATCTCGAAAATTCCAGACCTTGATAATGTCCAGGTGTATGCGCCACAAACAGTCCTTCAGAACGTGACCCCTAAACACAGTACTCTTTGCCATGTTCTTCCAATATCCTGCAGAGTTTGTGAGTTCTGCGAAACAAACTAGATCAGAATTGTACATGCTCTTAGAACCCTCTCTAATGGGAGCAGTGGGTGAGCAAGAACACAAATTTGAAGATGACTAGGACACATACTCTATCGAAGATCGAACTTTTTGCTTGGGATCAATGCGCTGTGCTACTGCCCATGGAATGAATGTCTCTTGTGTATGTAGACATTTTCTAGTGACATCCGTCAATTCCTCAAGTGTGTGCAAGAACCCTACAACAAACAAAGATGTCAGCCTCAAACGTTGCCAAAGGAAAGATTGTTTATACTGGGAAAGCGTCGGTTTGTAGAGACTCCAACGTAGCTCAATGGCTGTTTGGAATGGGACCATAGAGTACGTCTGGGCTTGGCCAGATCAACTTGTTGTTGAAACTCCTCGATTGACGCTCTCAAGGAACTACGAGCTTCGTCTACGACTTGATCTGTAACAATGTTATGATTTCCGTGCTCGTCTCGGAGTCGGGCTGCCTTAACATAGAACTCGTTGAAAAGAAGGTCGAATTTGGTAAAGACTACGATCACTGGAATCTTGCCTATCTCATTATGTCAGTTCACATGGATCACGAGAAATTTAAAGCAAACCCACGATCAATAGCAAACCTCAAGAGTTCCTCGTCTGCAGTCTGCATCAAACGCGAGCCAGAACGTGGGGTCTCTATACATAGCCTACGCACGAGATGTCTATAAGTTATCTTTGTATGAGAATTACAACACCATTACCACAGTGCATGAAGCCGTTGCTCGATAGACAACCCTTTCTTGGATCTCTGATGGATGAATTCTTCAACAATCCCCCAATGGTCAGTAGACCCTGGCTCGAAACCCTTGCTGTCATGAAGCGCAAAGCGCGGGTTGTCATCCGACGTGTACTCGCGATTGATATTGGCTGTCCCAGCATGTCCATCGGCAATATCGATGTCCTATTTGGGGTCGGTCATGATCAAGTTCAAGGAGGATCAGTGAGATAAACTCACTTCTGCGCTGACATTGAAGATGCTAGCGACAAGGGATGATTTTCCCACTCCTGCCTGTAGCAGCAATACAGTCAGCTGATCAATTCTGAGCGATTTTGGAGAACGACCACATTTCCTACGACCAGGATTCGAAACCTCCACAAAGGGTTCATATGAGTAAGCTAGATTCATGGGAGTCATAATACACACTTTGGACAACGGGAGAGTGTTTCTTCGACTGTTGACGGAAGCGAGGCGGGAGGAGTGTCCATAATAGTGCTAACGGGAGAATCGGTACCAGTGGCTGGAGAAGTGTCCATCATGGCGGACAGAGGCGTATTACTCATAGGGCTCATGCGTGAGAGTTCTCTCACAGGCAATATGTGGACCACGTGGATATGATGGCGCTTAAAATAACTGATGTACTTACGGCCTTGGTGCTAGGCGCATTGCATATTCATGAGCCGAAGAACAGCTTCAATATGTCTCGAAACCACTTTGACGGGATGTTTGAAGCATGGGAGGATGCAGAGAGGGCCGAGAAGCTTTATTGGTATAGGAATTCTCAGTGCACAGTTGCCGATCCCAAGCTTAAATTCAAGATGTACGTGGAAAGGCAAGTAAATTCGCCAAAGGGACCGTAACAACATCCGGATAGCATAAAAACAGGCTGGAACCAATGGCATGGTCGAAGGCGGTCGAGGACATCATAGACGCGAGTAGTACCACTTGTGTCTAGGAGCCTAGGATGAGGACTAGTAATCCTAGCCACAAAGCTGCACTCCACGAACCATACCAGAATGATCTCACTAGAGACAGGATCGCTATTGGTGAAATGTGAATAGATTGATCCAAGGGGTGTAAGGAAGATACAGGCTGGAGGATTGTAGCATGACAATGGCATCGTTCTGGGCTTCTTGAGAAGCTGGGAATGTTACAGTATTAAGGTAGACTGCAGTATTCACCTCGATTAGGATACTTTTTTGATTCTCTAAGGAGTTGAAGGTCTCCACGTAGTCCTTGCTCCTCCTCCATTTTGGTAAGACAAGAGGTTGGAGCCGATGTCCGACATTTTGCCGCATCGTGTCATGTGATTCCGTAACTATCTGATTCTTAAGTACTGATATCTCCAGATGTAAATGTCAATTATATTTGATGAATACCTCCGTCTATGCTATTAGGTAACTTGAGAGATTTGTATGAAGTGCAGATCAGAGCAAACGTGCGTGACGACTAAACCGGATCGTTTTGCATTGTTCATGGTTGCCTCCTATATTCCAGAATTCTACAAATTGCAGGTTCATCGATGCTGAAGTTGCAAGGGTCAGTCAAAGTGCGTGGATAATGGCACCGGCAGTCTTTGATACTGTGTACATTGATCGATCGACGATATCGAGTCCGTCTGAACACCAATCTCGAACGAGTACGGGCTGTATCCTGAGGGATTACATAATGATTATATTCTGGTCGACATATGTTGATGTCTTGATGATCATTGAATCCCATGACACTGCCCTGTGCCCTGCGCTCACCCTCTCTAACGACCATCAAGCGTAACACACCCGAACTTGAATTAGCCTCTTACAATTATGCCCAATACCCAAGCAGCCTCCAAACTTCGTGAGAAGTACGAACACTTCCGTATCCTCGTTATCGGCCGTGCCAATGCTGGCAAAACCACACTCTTGAAGCGTGTTTGCAATACAGATGAAGATCCTTGTATCTATGATGAAAAAAGGGAGAATTTGGTGCGTTTCTTGTGTGGTTGTGTGTGTAGATCATCCCTAACTCATTGACGAGCAGTTGGAGCCAAACGTGGGGGTAAATATCGTAATTTTATTCGCAAGTAACTCTGTAACGGTGATCATATTAGCGTGGGGTCCACGACATCAATCGTCCCTTTGTCTTTCGCAGCAACCCACAGTTCATCTTCCATGACTCTCCCGGGTTTGAGGCAGGTGACGAGAGTCAGCTCAAGAAAGTTCAAGAGTTCATCAAGATGCGTGCAAAAGCTAAGGAAGCAAATGAACAGTTACACGTCATTTGGTCATTTTTATGATTGATTTTCCATTTCATTGCTCTTAATTGTGCTCAATGTAGGTTTTGCTTTACGCCGAACAAATCAAGATTTCTTTTGGACGTGGAGAAGAAATTCTTTAATGAGCAGCGCTGGAGCAATGGTACGGTTGATTGATCTCTTGTTTAAAGCGTCATCAATCATTGAAACCCTTGCAGTCCCCGTCATTGCAGTATTCACCAAGTTTGATGATTTTATTGTTCAGGTTTATGATACCAACCTGGACTATGAAACAAATCGCAAGAACGCGGAAATCTTACTTGAAGAGCTTCAGGCTCCGTTGTTTGGTTACAAATTTCCACCCAGAGGGGCTGTGCGTTTGGAAGGTTTGTCCTATGCACTGATGCCAGATGAAAAATCAGCTTTTCGACATATTTGTAACACAGAAATGCATAACAATGATGGGGATCACCAAAAACAGGTGAAACTACTGATTGAGAAAACAGCAGAATCTCTCGATGATTTGGCTCTTAAGATGTTGTTTGTTTCAGTTCAGCAGAGTAATTTGGAATTATGCATTGAATATGCAGTCAAATAGTGAGAAATTTTGTGATTACAAGAACTGATGCCCTCATTAATATTCAATTCAGTACTAAAGTTCTAAATCGACCACTTTCTTTGGTGCGTATCATTTAAATAAAATAGAAGACATATCACTGCTTAATTGGAATTCTTAGAGGGAGCTTGTTCAGGACTCTGTCTTGTGGTTTCGGCATGCATATGTCAGTTCATTGCATTTAAATCCAAAATTGACTTATATTTGGAATTAATAGTTTCCTGTAAGCTTTCCCCAAAATTCAAAGGTAAGACAGTTATAAGATCAAAGTCTACTATGGAGTAATGAGTTATTGCAGACAATAATCAACTTGTATTAAGGATTATGTATGTCATTTTTTCATTTTACTGACAAAGACTTAAAATCAATATTGGTTAGGATGTGAGTTTGTCCATGGCATTCATGTTATCCAAGCTAATGAAAGTGGTGGGAGGACAGTATGTGAGTTTGCAAAGACTTTGTTCAAAGTCTTGTGTAGAAGAAGATTGCTCAACTATTTGAAAGGAGAGAAAAGTAAGTGATTGTTATGAATATGAACTGGGAAGTGAGTAAATCATATCATATGTTTTAGGAGGTATGTAAACAGGTGATGTTTGTGAATGATATCACAATGTGGGCAGGAAGTGAGTTACTTTGAGCTGTTGGTATGAAATTGGACACTTAACCTAATGACTTGAAATGTATCTAGGAAGTGAGTTATTATCTACTTCCAGTGCAGAGTTGGACATCTAATGGCATGATCTAAATATGTGACTAGGAAGTAAGTTCCTTTTGTATGTAGTGTAAAATTGAAATCCTGACAATGTGTCCAGCTGGTGAGTCTTTCTGCTTTTGGTTTAGAATTGTCAAATATCTAAGAGTATAACCTGGCAATGTATTCAGAGAGTAAGTCAATCACTGTCTTTGGATTACAATTGGATATCTGATAGAATAACCTGTATATGTACTCAGAAAGTAAGTTGCCCTTTATTTCTAGAATTTAGATATCTGACAACCTGAACTGGGAATGTATATAGCATGTAAGTCATGTTTTGCCTTTCATGTTTGGTTAAACATTTAGCAATGGCCAACTATGTTTAGGGAGTGAGTCTTGACAACTTTTAGAATAGTTGGATGCCTGACATGAAAATATCTTTAGGGAGTGAGTTATTCTTTGTCTTGAAAGTAAATTAGACACCTGACTATATAACTTGAAATGAACTTAGCTTGTGAGTGATTCATTCTTCTTAGACTTAACATGCCTAATAATATGCACAGGTTGTGAGTTACACATTGCTTTCTGCCACTTGTATAATTTAGAATCATATCTAGCATGTAAGCTATGATTTGCTGCTAATATGGGACCAAATATGTTATGACATGACCCACTTAGAATGTAAGTTGATATGTGCTTCTGTTATACTTCGAACAGAATAATCTCAATTTATGCCCAGCTTGTAAATTTTTCTGAGATACATTGACTAGCTCATTTTGAAAATGTGCCCAGCTTGTAAGTCAATTCCAACTCTGGTTCACCATTGGATATCTGATGATGTAATCTGAAAATGTGCATAGATTGTAAGTAATACCATTGTCCATATTGCAGAATTAAATATCTGACAGTATGAATTGAATGAATACTTAGAGAGTGAGTTGAATGATCTCTCACAAAGAGTTTTAGATCTGACAGCATAATCTGACTATGTACTCAGAATGTTAGTTGTTGTTTTTTTCCGTGAACTACAGATGAAATCTAACAAGAAGACTTGAAAATCTGTCTAGCATGTAAGTTGTTTTTTGTCTCAAGTGTTCCATAATCACAACCTAATCATGCATGCAGAATGTGAGTTGCTTGCTGTCTGCCATCAGTTCAGATATTTAATGGTGTGACCTTTATATGGCCAGGGAGTAAGTTTATTTGGATGCACCTTTGGGTATTTGATGGTCATATTTTGGCAATGTTAATAGCTTGTGAGGCCTCTCTATCCTCCATGCAAGTTTGGACATCTAATATCATGATCTAATTATGTGTTCAGGATGTGAGGGTACTCTGCATTTTTTTGTAGAAGCTTAACCTCAAGTTTATGGCCTGAATATCCTCAGGAAGTGAGTCAATCTCTATTGATGGTAGAGGATTGGGCATCTGACAATATGGTGTAACAATCTGCCTAGCTTGTAAGTTATTTTTGGAGCAGTATTTCACTTGATAACAAAATCTTGATATATGTGTTCAGACAGTAAGTCATCCTTGATATGTACATCTAATAGTACAGCTTGATGATATACCCAGCTTGTAAGTTACTCATTGTGTTTGTTGGATGACAAGACATCTGTCAACACAACTAACCAATGTCCAGGAAGTGAGTTGTTATTTCTTTACAGTACAGGATTAAATCTTTAAAAACATAACAAAAAATATGTTTAGAAAGTAAGTTTTTTCACTTTTTAGCATAGAGTTGAATATCTGAAAAATTTTCTGACCACAACAGAAAGTGAGCTGCATTGAGCCTTTTATATAGAATTGACAGCATCTCTGACAATCTGTCCAGCTTGTAAGTTACTCCCTTTCTTTGGTGTGCAAAATTGGGCACCTGACGGTACAATGTGGAAATAATCTTAGGAAGTAAGTTCTTTGTGTATAGTGCATCAAACATTTGAAAAGATATCAAAATGTTTCCAGAGAGTAAGTGGCTCTTTGCTTCTAGTTTAAGCCAGTCAACATGACCTAAGTGTGTATACTAGAGAGTGGGTGGTTCTGCTTCATATATTAATTAGATTTCTGACAGCATAGTATAAATATGTGCTCAGGGAGTAAGTTTCTCTATAATGCATAACTGGATAGCTGACAACATACTCCCAAATGTGCCTAGCTTGTGAGCTGTTTCCTGCTACTGTAGAACTGAATCTCTGATAGCATGGTTCGAAATCGCACTCAGCTTGTGAGTATTCACTATCTTTCATGCAAATTGAGGACATCTCACATCTCAATTTTGAAATGTGCTTAGAGGGTAAATTGCTTCCAAGCCTTTGCATAGGATGAATTGACCTGACAGCAAAGCCTGCAATGTTTCCAGAGAGTGTGTTTTCTTTTCTCCTTCTGAATCAATACAAATTTGATCACATGATTTCATGTGCCTAGGGAGTGAGTTGCTCTCTGTTCTTTGTTTAAATCAAATGATTAATAGCAATCCCAGCTTGTGAGCTAATCATTGCCTTTGATAAGATTGACCATCAGTATAACATGCTTTTCACAGAGAGTGAGTTATTATACTTTTGCTGTAAAGTTTGGCATATAAACAGCATAATCTATACTAGCATGCAAGTTTCTTATTATTTTTGCCTAATATTGGAGAT
The DNA here is from genome assembly GCA_017657295.1 of Termitomyces sp. DKA64. Taxonomy (NCBI): domain Eukaryota; kingdom Fungi; phylum Basidiomycota; class Agaricomycetes; order Agaricales; family Lyophyllaceae; genus Termitomyces; species Termitomyces sp. DKA64. The sequence goes on along the minus strand of JAGGAV010007865.1, from coordinate 19,352 downwards.
CTAACAGCACAATCCAATAATATGCTTAGCGAGTAAGTTGTCATCTTTATTTTTACAAGAGTAGACATCTGAAAGGAGACTTCATCATTTATCCAGTATGTGAAACATTTTCTATCATTTATATGACTAGACATCTAATCATATAATTCAAAAACATACCCAGTATGTAAGTGATTCCTTGCCACCTTCTAATCACTAAAATATAGAACTGTGATCAGTATGTATGTCATTTTTCTTGTGATCTGAAGTCATTTTGATCCATCTTTGACTAATGTGACCCACAGTATATCAATGAAATAACAACAGCCATGCAATCGGAAATAGGTTCTCATTCAGACCAGGGTGTTGGCCTTGCCCAGTTCATAGGTCTTGATGCATATAATTTTTCCTTAAAATAGTTCACTCATCATTTTCTTAACACTCAGTTCTCATTTTATGCTTGGAGAATTCCTTCTGGCGCAAATCTTCAACTACCCTGTTTATTGAAGACTTTACACAAGCTCATCAATTGTATATCACAACTGGAACAAAGGAGAGAGTGGAAAATGCTCTTCAACAACTCGGTATTCCATCTGGAAGACGAGAGTTTCGAACTGCACTCACTCGAATTCTCTTGGAGAATCGGATTTGTATGTGGTTAATGGTTATTGCTGGCCCAACCTTGCTGATTACTGCCATTCAAGCACATCAAGATGCTTCTGATTCATCTCATCTGCAACGGGGCCCAGGCTTGAAAGAGAGAGCTCGGAGAGTTTTACGCAGGGTAAGGTTGTCAATTTCATTCAAGGACCATTCTGATTGAGAAATAAACTTGTACAGCTCACGAGATAGCCGAACAGTAGCCTGCAAATGGATCAATGACTATGAAATGAATTTTCAATTCTTGCTAAGAAAAACACATAAATATCACTGCATTTCTGCTAAATTTTGACACCACGTATCTTGTAACTATGACCTGCTACATGGTGGAAATGACAATCACGCTTGGCACTATAGATTATTGTGTTACATCACATGTCTGAGATCTAGGAGATATTTTGCAGAGATTGAGGGAAGACATAAATAAGAAGAGAAGACAAAAGGGATAAGAGAGTAAGACAAACAAACTGAAATAATTATACAAGGGAAATGCAATGCTCTCATATGCTTTCTAATTCGCTGGCTTTGACAGAGTATACAAGGGTGTTCGCTCATTGTGTCTTTTGACAACATCCTGTACCCTACGATGAACTGAAGGCGAGTCTTGTCAGGAAATGAGCATATCTAGCTATATGTGTAGGGTAACCTCATCATGCGTATTCAGCTGCGCTGCTCAGATTTTTTTTTCCTTTTCATGCCTCATTTCATTCCACACAGACATGTACATAACTGAGGTATGTTATTCTTACATTACTTCTTTACACTCTACCTACTTATACTACCCTGCCTAATTCTTATTGGCTCTGTCTAGGTAGTCAAAATAATTTGTTCCACATAAATGCGTGCAAAAACTGAGTTATATTGGCTCTGTCTACCCACACCCTTCTGCATGTTGGTCTCTAAAAGGTTAAGGGTACCATTACCCAACACCAATCAAGATTGGATGATTTCAAAGGAAACATACATGACACCTTCAGGTGGTCGAAAGCTGGCTCTCGAGAAACGAGGTATAGATCTTGTTTTACATAGACAAACTGTGATTTCCAATCGGCGGTTTGGGATATTTGGACCATAATTTGAAAGTATGGAGTCAAAGCGATCCCATCAGAATCATGCGCTCGGGGAAGTATCTAACATACTCCGGGCATAATCAACCACGCAACGTAACACTGGTGTAACGATCAGACTACTCCTGACTCCCAATCCAGAACTAGTCCTGGACGTCATCCTTGTTGAGCGTCGATTTTATATGAAGATCTCCATCAACAGAGATGGTGACCAGATACTAACGCGTCATTCAAAGGCGCCATCATCCAAAGGCACCATTGCAAGGTATAGCTTTTCATTCACTTCCTATTCTTTGTCCCTTGTGCCCAATCCAACATCCTCGCAGCGCACAGGCTCGATTGCTCGCAATCGAGGCGAATGCACCGACCAGTGTCTAACTTGCTTGGTTGGTAATGGTCGCTGCTTGGCCTGTCTCTGTTGGCTGCTGCCTGTACTGACCAGATAGCAGTCACACTGCGTCTCTCCAAGTCGGTCGCCTGTTTGCAGTATAAGCTTGGGTGCTAGTTTTTTTATCTATTTCACATCTACATTGGCCCATCATTTCCAGTATGGGTGCAATTCATGTCGGACCATTGCCAAATGGGCCCATCATCTGGTAAGAGCAAGCGGTGCCAGTCACGAATGTTTCGAGCACCAGCACCATGCGCGAGGACGTTTCAAGATATCCATAACAGAATTTGCATCGGGGACCACGAAAAGAAAAGTAAGGGTCGATGGAGCACAGGATCCATAATTAATAAAGGCGAAATTTGTGTCACAAGAATGAAGGGGGAAGACTATCGGCGGTACTATGTAAAATGACTACACGTTATGATACAAAGTTCTAAGGGTATGCATAAAGATTGGAGGAAAGGAGGAATGTCGAGGGATGCCTAGCCCAGTTTGATAGTGGCAAGGTCAAGGGACAAATGTTCAGCATATCGACGAGAAACGGAAAAGATTAGTAGATGAACATATCACTGGTTGTCATATATCTCCTGTTGAAAAAACACGTTGAATCTTTCAGCACGCGGGGGTCAAGGAAGGCAAGTAAACGCACCTTGATTTCAGCTTCGAACGCCTTTGCGATCCTTGACCTCTGGATCTTCTGCGCAGCCGTAACAAGCCCACTCTCCGGCGTCCACTCGTCCGGCGTGAGGATCACAGCCTGAAGGAGCTCCTGCGGCTTGAATCCATTCTTCTTCCCAATAGCATTAATCTCCTTCAGCAAGAGATTCTTCACTCGCTTGTCTTCGCACAGGTCCGACAGATGCGCAGAAGCATCGACGCCCTTGGCACCATTTGTGTTTGTCCGAATCGCATGGCGGAGGTGCGCTTCATGCGGGATGATGATGGCAAGTGGCTGCTTTGCTTGTTGTGATGCGTGCACACAGATGTTGCTCACGAGATTGCAGGATTTGTATACTGCTTCGAGGCGTTCGAGAGCGATGTACTAGGTCATGAAGTTAGCTAGTCCGACGAGGGAGGAATGAGTAGTTTACCTCGCCGTGCTGCAGCTTGACGAGGTTCTTGATACTAAATCAAGAAGAAACGCGTTGGTCGACCATTCTCGGAATGTGATAATACTCACCGATCGATCACAGAAAGAGTACCATCAGGGTTCCACTGGCCTACATCACCGGTCCTAAACCATCCGTCCTTGGTAAAGATAGTCTCGTCTTCGTTGAGGTCAGGCCGTTTGTAGTAGCCCTTCGTGACCGAAGGTCCACGGATGCAGATTTCTCCCTGAGGTGGGTTGTTGGCAGAAAGATATCCGGCGTCCTCGACATCACGCAGCTTAACCTCGGTCGACGGCACAGGGACACCCACGGATTCGTATCGCATCAACTCAGGAGGAAGGATCGCGCACATTCCGCAAGACTCAGTCATTCCATAGCCTGGATAGTTTGCGGTCATCATGGCGATAAATAGATATGACATAAGGAGATGTACCTTGCAGAACAGTGACGAGAGCGGTACTCAGGAACTCCTGAGTCTCGCGGCTGATGGCGGCGCCGCCGCTGAGTGCAATGCGGAGTCTGCCCCCCGTCGCGGCGCGAACGCCACTCAGGACGACGCTATCAGCGATCTGAGCGATCACGGGGACGTTGGCCTTCTTCGCCGCGTAGGCACAATTGAATACAGTCTTCTTAACGATACCGCCGCCATTGACCTTTGCGATGATGCCCTTGCGAATAGTCTCCCATACAGCGGGGACACCAACCAAGATAGACGGACGGAACGCGCTGATGTCGCCTTTACAGTTCCGAACGGACGCGTCGGTAAGAGTCTTGACGCGCCCATACCCTGATGGCATACCGACAAAGACCATGATCAACTCGACAATGTACTCGAGCACGTGAGCAAGCGGGAGATAGGCAAGGTAACTATCATCATACGTGAGGTGATGACCGAGAAGGGCGTACACAGCGCCTACGGATGCTACGAGGTTGCCGTGAGTGATCGAGACGCCCTTTGGGTTACCTGTGCTGCCACTGGTGTACATGATGCAAGCCATAGTGTCCGGTTTTGGCCGCCTTGCCTCCAGGGGCTCCATAGGTTTGCTTTTGCCGAGCTTGCGTAGTTCGTCGATGGTATAGACCTTGACATCACGAATAGAACGGATCTGTTCTACGACTGCAGGTCTGGCGTCGCCGTCGTACAGGACGTATTTAACGGTTGGGGTGTCGACTAGAACTTTTTGCACCGTGGTGAGCAGTTCGGCGTTGGTGAAGATGCCGATACAATCAGGCTCGTTCAAAGAGTGTGTCAGGCCATCTTCGCCCAGAGTGTCGTAAGCTGTTGCAATGGTGGTGGAGATAGATGAACATGCGTGCGAAATTAATTGCCAGCTAGGGCTGTAAAAGGTCAAAACGAGGCCGTTGCGTAATCCATGGCAGGTAGAACGAACGAACAAACCTTGTTTGGGCGTAGACGTTGAGGACGTGTTCTTGTGAGATACCAAGGTCGACGAGACCACGCGCAATCTCTGAGACGATCTCTTTGACCTCGACGAAGGTGAAGTAATTGTAGTCGCTGAGCTGGAAATACTTCCATTTCTTCTTCTCGGTAACCTCCTTGCCGTCTACGACCTTGGTAACGACCTTCTCTTCCTCAACAACATCGATAACGTCTCTCCAACCAAGGGCCTTTCTAGTGCCATGGGTTCTGGCGGCATACGAGACAATATCGTACACGGTGTCGATGCCTTCGAAAGGCTGTGTGACCAGACCGTCTACCGAAAGCGTGCTCCTGCGGATAGGACCCTCGCCAGGGGCTGCAGAAGCGATTTCAACTGAACCTTTGCCGTAAAAACCAGGCTTGTTCGTGCGTATACGGGACATGGTAGTGGTAGTGGTTTACAAGACCGTAAGCACCGCTTCCACACTTCTTTGTTTGTGCTTATATCTCAGGGCGGCGCCCTGACCTGGACCATTTTGAAATTCTCCAGATCTCCCACAGTTATGTGTAATTTCCAGCCCTTCTAGAAACTTGCTGTGCCATGCATATGGTTTAAGGACTCTTGTCTGTAGCTAGAGTACTTGACTGTGAGATGACCCAAATATCGGGAGACGAGAGAACGAGGGATACTTACACCGCGAGACTGGAATACATCTATGCATGCGAGTCATCCGTTCGCGACCGTTTCAGACAGTTAAACAGCCGCGGCCGTCGTCGTCGATGTTATCACCCCAAAATTCGAAGACATCAACGGGCTTGTCCTACGACTTTTTTGGGGGTTGTACGTACAAAACAGCCTTTAGACAACTCGATAACTATCTATAATGGATGACGCGGACGTTCCGCCGTGATAAGCCCCGGGTCCAGACAATGCACGAGTACGTATATATGTATCTATGTCCTTGTAAAGAACGTGTTCGTTCTCGTCGAAACCTTCAACAAGGTAGCAAATACGCATACCATTACTATCGTTACCTGGATACGTGGAACGCTATATATGTATTTCCACACAGCGCAATTTGTTATGAAACCGCAATCACAGCCACAAAATATCGGCCCCGGCAACTGCAATGACTCACTCGGCTCATCTCACTTGAGTCGAAGTGCTCGGTACCTGCATTTAGAATAGCACGTTACCTACCAGCTCGAGTCACAAGATAATTATAGAGTCCTGGTAGCGATGTCTGAACATTTGCCGGGGCTCTCCAAAGCTAAAGAGACTTGAAACACGATCGCGCTCCCCAACTTACATAAACGGACGATCTCCTAAAACCACGGGCGCAACAGAACTTGAGCTGCACATGCACACGTGACGTAGGGAACAATTTCGGACACGTGATGTTTTATTTGTTATCACACTTGTTGACGCGTTGTTTCCCGAGACGCGTCATAGAATAAATAACGTAAAACCCCTGCTTCCTCATCACAGTCCAATAACGTGCACATCACACATCCTAAAACTCATCGTGGGGATTTACCTCTTCCGTGGGCTCTGTCCGACCCAAGTACCACTCCACATCCACATGTTACACGGTCGAAACCAATGTCGCCGCGCTCTTTCCTCTCCTCAGAACCCGCATATATGAGGAGCACATTTCCCAGCGAACGCGAAACGCGAACGCTGATCACAGAGATATGTATGTATCTTACGATAGATCAGTTCTTGACTTGGGGATCGATATCGGCGAGCCGCTAATCGATTGGAGTCCGTCCAATAGTAACCACGGAAAAAAAGATAAGCGTACAATCGAGGGTCTTTACCTTTCTTCTCTCTGTCTTCTGTCTTCTGTCTTCTGTCTTTTTTTCTTGGGTCCATCGACTGACTATTCGCCATACTCACACTTCACACTTCACGCTTCGTGCTTCGTGCTTCGTTTTCGCCTCGAGGACTCCACGACCCCTCGTCTATACGTCCCGGTTATCCATAGCCCATCAACGGAAAGGATCTACACACATACTTACATCAGATGCGTCACTTGGAGCTTACAGGGCCCTTGGAATATATGAAAATCGAAATTATACGTTAATGAACCCGCGACAGACGGTCCAGTGGGGCCATAGATCACCAACTCAAAAACCAAAATGATCGGGGCCCCCAAGGGTGTCCCCTCCTCGGCTGGGAGTGTACCTGTCTTTCTGGACATGCAGCAGCAGCGTTGTCGTCGAAGCGATGTAGCACGGGCGCGACCTCCTGATGATGATGATGATGAAACGCGCACTAGGGGCAAAGCACATACATATCTCCTGTATGGTACGCAGAACTCGTAAAATGGCTTCCTAACTGGCACGTGCGCACGATACGATACACTACCCAAGAATCTCTGCACTCTGTATTTCTCTCATCGCCTCAATCTGTGTTTTTTTCTACCCCATACCCGGCGAAGTACAGTGAAAAGCCAAGTGTCCCTTCCGAATGGGGGTGAGTTCTTATCGATCGGGTTGCTTATCGATGGGGATGGGGCCCCGCGGGTGCTTATTACTATTAGTGGACGGGAAAGCCTGAGGGAAGTATGTCGGGCGTCTGGATATACGGACAATACGGGTAACGGGACTCGCACCGCGTTTGCTCGTACACCATGGGGTCACTGGGTAGGGGGGGGGGCTCATGATTCTATTTTCTATTCGAGAACTTCCGGCTTCTTGTTGTTCGTTGGGGCTTGATGGATGTTGGACGTGCCACTGATGGCGGGCGCTGCTTCTGGAGCTTCTGATTGGGCGTCGGTGTTTCCGTGCTACCCACACATCTGAGTATGTTCGGCCCCCCCCTCCCCCTCGGCGCCCCTGGGTTGATTTCTCTCTCACACTCGCCCACAGCATGTATCGTAGGGTCTACAAACTACACACCATATACCACACGACCCACAGTGTTATCGCACAGCACCGCGCCCTGGTTCCTACGTGTTTCCCATCAAGCAAGTTACTCACCGGCTAACAATCAATTCCCCTCCAACGTCCATGGATTCGGGATCGAATTTTCCTTTTTCCTTCCTCCCTTCTCATCCCATCCCTTGCTATGTATGGGATTGGTTAGCATGGAAATGGATGACGTCAGTGCAGCGTCCTGGTCGACGGTGTTGAAATGTGGCGGTTCATCCATACTATCAGTCGATGTCGTAAAACTCTCCGCAAGGTCGGAACGACGACCCTGCATCATGGGGGGGGGGGGTGGGGGCTGGTCGGGACGGGTCGGTCATTGGGGCCCGGGTCCTGGCCTGGCTGGGATCATGTCGGAATGGACGACTTGACGAAGTACGTGTGGGTCAGTAGATCCGGAATCGCGAGTCTTGGTTGGTGTTTGCGCACACGGGTACAGAGATACAGAGATATGTACGGGCCCCCTTGCCCCCCCTTGAGCCCACACGACACCGCGCAGCGCGGCGCTCTAGGGCTTCAAGGTCCGTTTTTGGCTCTGGCTCTGGCTGTGGTGGTGGTGGCCATGTGAATGAGCCTCCTCTCCTTGCCTTCCGTCATCCTCAATCTCAACGCCAAGCTCGGGATGCTTGCAGAAAGCTTAGATCCAGATTACTCCACCTACCGTAGTTTCCAAGCTAATCTTGGTTCTTGTTCTTGGGTGTAAGTAAGTGGTCAGTCGGGGGCAGAAACACACTGCCTCGAGGCGGCCGGTACGTACATATGTACTCTTAGTTAGTTCTGGGGAGGGAACCCCCACCTCGTGATAGTACTGTCGAAATAGAACTTCTTCGCACATAGAGGTAGTTTAAGAAATTGGATGATGAATTTTTTCTCTGTTCCCGGGATGTGGTAAAACCGTGGATGGATGGATCTTGGATCTGGCTGTTGTGGTGATGCAGCCGATGCGATACGACATGACCATGACATGACATGACACGAGGCAGCAGGGTTGTGGGGATGTGGGTTGGGGATTACTTAGCTGGGGATATCTATCGCGCTTCCTGGAGGAGGGGTGAGGGACGAGGGGTGCGTGGATGAGAGCTGATAAATACGGTATGGTATGGCTGGCGCATTTTGCGGCCGAGAGGTGCGGTGCGATGACGTGGTGTTTCTGATTTTGATTTGCATGCGCAAGTCCAGCGTGGTCGTTGGGAGAGCATAAGTGACTGTGACGCAGTGGACTGACAACGAGCCCCTTCGCCGGCTTACATCCGGTCTGCGCGAGGCACGTTACGGTCTTACTTGCCTACATACATCTAGTCTGGAACATGGGAACTCAGCGGCCGTGGACGATCTTTATGGGCACAAACATGCGTTTTAGGCACCACAGGAGGATCTTGATTGGTTGCCAATTCGGGCTGAGATCATGATCGGGGTTGCCGAGTCAGGCTGACTCTTGAGGCTTGCTTGAATGGAATGGACAATGGGTCGAGGGTGTCTTGGGAGTGACACGGAAGAACTGAATTGCGAGGGCGAGCGACGGACAAGCGCCGTGTAATTATCCGGAAGTTTCCTTTTTTGCCTGATAATGGGAAATTGGAAATGATGCCGAAAAAAGGCAAGCGAATTTTTGGCAAACCTTACCAAAGGGCACGTTCTGTTATAACCATCAAGTTGCGGTTCTGTCTTTTTTTTTTTATTCCTCAAAGCCCCCCTCCGTTCACGACCCTACTTATGCCCTCTATCCTCAACCTCAAGTTCAAAGTTGGTTGTGTGCACCGTCGCCGCGCACAGCGTACTGACTGCCCTGACAGGGAAACAAGTCTTTTGTCGCGTTCAGCAACCTGAGCGATGCAGAGTCCTTGACCAAGACGTGGAAGGTGTGTGTGTGTGATGCAGATGTCTGGCGTGCATCTTATCGCTGGGCAGGTGTGCACGAAAGTGGCCAGCTACCTCGAACAGGGCTCGAGACTGGAGAACTTGAGTTGGCGGCTATGGCATCTGCAGAGCCTGATGGTGGACTCTGACAATGCCAAGTCGAAGCGCGAGTTCCGCAAGCTGTCGAAGAGCATGGGCGACAAGCTGGACAAGGAGAAAGGCCGGTGAGTGTGTCTGTGGCAGCCCTGGACGCAGCGTGACCCGGCGCACGACAGAAGCATCGAGGAGCTTGCTGCGCCCGACTACAGGGCCAATTCGTCGGCCGACATTCTCCGCCAGCGTGCCGAGGCGAAGGAGCGCAACCGCGCGATGCCCGGCACCATCAAGCGCATGCAGTTCACCTTCAACCTCGACACCCCGAGCCCTGCCGTTGCCGATCCCGTCACCAAGCCGAGCCTCAAGCCGTCGGCAGAGTTCACCAGCCGCGCCTGGGGCGCTGCCGCGCGATTCGGCGGCGACGGCAGCAACGACGACGACGACGAGAACATGGACGTTGCCGTTGCTGCCGACAAGGACCCGCCGCGGCGGACGTGCGCCCTGCGGTTCCCGTCGCTGTTCAGCAGCGACTTTGGCCCGTCTGCGCTTCTGGATGCGGCGCCGACGGTGACGACGTCGATGAATTACGGCGAGGGCCTGAGTGCCAGCGCGTCGCACGACTCGTTTGGCATTTCGCGGCCGACCATCGAGCTGCCGCTTGACGAGCTCCTGCAGAACGTCGATGCGGCGACGGACCGCGAAACATACGACTCGTGGGCGCTCGGCTACCTCGACCAGCCGCAGGACGTCGTCATGCAGCCCGCGGCGGCCCGGAATGCGTCGCCCGTCGCGCAGGACAGCGACGACGAGAGCAGCCCCGACAGCGACGACGAGGACTCGGAATTCGACCTCACGCCAGCGGCCCGCGTGCCCCGCCCCGCGGCCAAGTCGACCAAGTGCGCACGCAAGCGTGGCGTCGTCTCGCACGCTCCCGCAGCGCCACAGACCGTCGCCCCTTCAAAAGTCAACCAGCTCTATGACACCCGCGCGAGCACGCCGACCGCCCGCCCTGCGCTCACCGTCCGCACCTCCGCCGTCGCCCGCGCTTCTGGCCCCGGCGCCACGTCCTCCGTCCTCCGCAGCTCCCTGGCAAACTCTGGCCCTGGCGGCCAGAAGGCCGAGTGCTCCAACTGCGGCGCCACCCACACGCCCCTGTGGCGTCGTGGCCTCAACGATGAACTCAACTGCAACGCCTGCGGTCTCTATTGCAAGCTTGTGCGGTCATTCTCACCTATTCTGCACTCACACTCACCTCACGCTTGTCCTCCAGCACAAACGACCCCGCCCAAAGTCCATGCGCAGCACCCACGGCGAACGCGCCCAGGCCCCCCCGCGTCAGGAGACAGTCGACGTCATGGGTTCGTCGTCCTCCGTCCCTAAAGTTCCCCCGCGTAGCTCATCCCCTGTCCACCGGATAGCGCAATGTTATAATTGCCACACCACCGCGACTCCCCTCTGGCGCAAGGACGACGAGGGCAAGACTGTCTGCAACGCGTGCGTCCTTTCTGTTTCCTTGTATTTGCTTCCTTAATGCGGCGCTGCAGCTGTGGGCTCTACTACAAGCTCCATGGTTCCGCACGCCCCATCTCGATGAAATCAGACGTCATCCGCAAGCGCTCAAGACACGATGCCCGCCGCGGTGCCAACAGCGTCTTTGAAACTCCCTCTGCCAGCCCCGGCGTCAGCCGCCGCGCCTCACCCACACGCGAGGCATCACCAACGCTCGCGCCCGACTCCACCACGCAGATGAACTACGACTACTCTGACGAAATCGACTACCGCTCCTCCCACTCGGAGCTCCTGGGTGCCCTGGGCCAAGACCTCACACAGTCCCAGATCTTCCAGCAATACAACATGTATCCGGGCCCGTACCACCCCGACTACCTCTCGCAGGCCTACATCGCCCCAAGCGACCCACTGCCGTTCGCGCCGTCCGATTCTGCGTCCGTGTCCGACCAAGGAACCAGCATCAGCCCGCACGACGACCCCGCGCTCAGCCCGCGCACGAGCAAGCGCCGACGGATGAGCACAGACTCGGCGTCCGAGCCCCCCTCGTCCGCATCGTACTCGTCCTACAACGACGGGTACACCACCTCCTCGAGCGCCACAAGCCTCTCTGCGCACTCCATGGAATTCCCATTCTCCCCCTCCGTGCACCCGTCCTCTATTTCCTCGTCCTCTGCGTACTTCCCGAGCGGGCCTGCGCTGCGCGGGTCGGGAAACACATTCTGGCACCCGCCGATGATGCCCCAGGGCGAGAGCGACGGCACCAATGGCTCGCCGCATATCATCCACCCGCCGATGCTGCCCCCGCCCGTGGGCGAGGAATCCCCGATGGATTATCTCCAGCAGCCGGCGATGCAGCATGACGAGGAGCTCTTTTCGTCGTTTTTGCATCCGCCGATGGTGATTTCGGATGATTTTGCCCAGGCGCTGAGTACGGTCCATCCGCCGATGTTGATGGATTATCATCATGATGCGTATGATTCGATGAGGGTTTATTGAGCGGAGTCGGGCAGCGGGCAGCGGGCAGCGGGGTCGCGTCGGGTCACGGACCGGTCCTCGATGGCAGCAGGCCGCACAACCGCACCGCACCCCCCTCCCTCCAAGGACGTCTGGACATGTTAACATTGACACATTAGCTTTGGCTTTGTGCTTTGTGCTTCTTTTCTTCTCACCCTTTCCATCCTGTCTCTCGTCTCTCATTTACAGTCACATCCCCACCACACCCCCTCTCCCCTCATTTTGACATATCACGCGCTAGCCGTGGGTTCGAGATCTCAACATCTCATGACTGCGATGCATAGATGCATCTTCCTCCATCCATCCACACACTACACACACACCTCCGTCCGTCCATCATCGTCATCGGTCCACAACACATACATTCCATTTCCATCCAATCATTCCACCACTGCTTCTTGTCATTGTCCATTTGCCTCTCGGTTACGACTACCCCTTTCAAAATTCAAGCAAGGTTCAAGGTTCTTCTACTCTTCCCGCACGCCACGCACGCACGCACGGCAGATCCGTCCGTTCATGTTCAACGTTCACGACCAATCTCAGTCTCAATCTCAGTCTCAATATCAATTGTTCATTCAGCGTTTTCAACAGACTCGGCTCCAGCTCCTAGTTCCTAGCTCCACGAATGCATACCGTCTCGATTCACTCGTCACGTCGACCGCTAGCTAACACAACACGTATATCGCACACATATCGTTCCACCTCTCAATCTCCTACTACTTACAGATCCCCCTGATGCACTCACCCTCAGACGTTCAGACACACACATACATATATACAATCAGTGCCAGTCTCTTTCTGTCTCTCCCATTGTATCGTCGTTTTATATACTATCACTTGCAGATATCTCAGCCCCCCCCCCACACACACACCGCGAAGGGCCTGCGCGTTCCAGCCCCCCAAGTTAAATTAACCGACCCAATGTTTTGTCTGTATACCGATCTTATCGCATTATATTTATATTATTATCGTGTAGTGTCGTTGCAAATGAAAGAAGGTTCGATGGATCGTTTATGTGATTGCGAGAATTAGGCCGTTGAGCGTTTATTTCTTCCAGGACTCATCTCGTGGATATGAACCCGCAATATGAACGTGGGTATCGACGAATCTTGGTGGATCTCGTTTGTAGATGCAAGTATGTGAGTATGTATGTCGGTAGCCCCACCCCCCCAAACCCAGGGATAGTGCGGAGATGAACGAACGATTAGGGCAGCTTTGATTCCCATCCATACATACATACACACATACATGCCACGGAACGAACCCTCGAATCGCAGCAGCGCTTGTTTCGCACGATTTCCGTGGCCCCGAACATTGGTTGGTTTTCTTTCTTTTTGTTTTTTTTTTACTTCTATTTCTATTTTTATTTTTGTTGTGGAAGTATGGCATGGGTAGTGGCGCAAATCATGAGCAAAAGGGACCGAGGGGACGGCGGAGGGGATGGGTGTCTTCGAATGTGTTCCTGGACAGGAAGGAATGCCACGTCCAATATGGCACCCTTGGTGTTTCTTCTTGCGGGGTGTGGGATCGAACTTACATAAGTAACATATGAGCAATTAGGGTGCATGTGGCATGACGTATGTCGTTCTAGAAACGGTGGGGTGTTCGAGAGATTCGGGTATGGGAGGGGAAGTTGATATTGATACCCCCCCCCTGCGGAGGTGAGGGTCTGGTGATTTCGACGGGATGGGGATGTATATGGTATTGGTGTTGTCTGCATCGGGATGATTGACACCATGTATAATTATATTTGCGAGAAATGGGGACCTACGTAGGGCAACCACCACGCGAGAAACTCTGTCTCGTTTTGTCCAGTCAAGGGTCCTTCGTGGTTCTGGTGCTGAGAGACGAATGACGGAGCCTGCGCGCACCTGACGGTGGTAGGTGGTGCTAGAAGCGTTTTTGACATGTGCTTGGAAGGGAAGTGATTCTGGATGTTGGAGCCCCCCCCTTGTTGTCATTTTGTCAGAAGCAGCACTTGCCCATACCGCACGAAGATCCAGAAAACGCACTTTCCCATTGATAATTTCCAGGCGGACGATTGTACGGAAATCGTGGAGGTTTCTGTGGTTCGAGACATGTCAAAAGTGCTAGGACCTTCGGATCGCCTGAGGACCGGTTATGCACCGGAAAAGCCGATGCCGTGGTCTCCCTAAGCGGCCGACATGCCACCTAGCGCCTCCGACGGCAAACCCAGATTCAGGTCCATGGTCGAAGCGAGTACTGGAAGGGCAGTCTGGTGTGATCGTGGAGAAGGAATAATAAGCAGACCCCGTCAAAAAGCAATTCCGTATGCATGGATACATCGGTATGTAGGTTATATAGCGACGGATACAGGGTGAAATCCACTTGAATGGCGGGGATACCGGCATTGGGGCAGAGTGGACAATGGCACAACGGCCCTGGGGGTCGGACGATGCCATGGCCTTTCGGAAGTTTGTTCGTCCGGTGCGGAATCACGCACGCACAAGGCTTCTGATGGAGACGGCGACCCCGCCATTTGGTCGCTTGCCATGTTCGGTGTAATCGCACGACGAGTCGGAGGTTGACGAAGAATTAATGAGGATGCTTCCATGCCTCGTGGCACGACTCGGAAGTCAGCTAGAGGGCTGCCTGATACAAGACCCCTCGCGCTCTTATAAGACCAATCAGGGGTTCCCTCATTCTTGTCTCCTGCGGAGAAAAATATCTAGAATAGATAAAACTTTGGGCTTATTTGTATTTGTATTTGTATTACATAGAGAACTTGTCTGCAGAAATTTCACCAACCCAACCAACCATGTTTCGAGTAGTAGTTGGTATAGCTTTCCTTCACCTTTATTATTAGCATAGTTTTCCTGTCCAAAAGGAAGTGTTTCACTTATTCTGGTTTTTGTTTGATTTGTTGGCTTGAGTGTGTTAGTTTTTAGTTTTTGGTTTATTTCTTTACATTTACATTCTTGGAGATAGACAATGTCCACAGGAATCTGTATTATGTACATCATTTGTTATTCTTTTCTCCTCTTTACTGATGTATGTGTTTATTTTTTGGCTCCTCTCTTCTTTGGCATGCATAACCCTCCTTGCCCCAAGGTTTCCCAGTGGTTTATATAATCAGCTGGTTTTCTTTTGTTCTGTTTATTGCCTAAGGTTAACTGTGGCAGTGCCCTATGCCAGAATCTCTACGTTGTACATTACATATTAACACATTGTGTGTATCCGAGCAACATTCTGTATTATGCCCCTGTGGTCAACTCTATCCCCACATTGTACATTGAATATTGACCAGTTGTGTGTATCTGAGTGACATTCCATATTATGCCCCTGTGGCCAATGTTCCAGTCACATGTGCAAGGAGGCATGATGAGAAGAAAATAACTTGTGAGAAAGTTGGATTTATTATCTCATTACATTCAAAATATAAAGCTTGGCTCTCTGCATGACAGCTATCTCAGAGAGCTAGATCTTGGACATGCCATGCCCTGCAACAGCCCATACTAGCATGGTTAATTTATATCAGCAGAAGAAATTGCAGATAGGATATGGCACTTTAGAATGTTGTGGTTCAACATTGATCTGCAAGCTTCTCTTTACTCCCCTATTCAACACCTTTGTACCATGTATCAGCAACTCTGCTATTTCTCCAGATACATGTCTAGCTATTCACTTGAATGTCTTGACAGGAGTCTTTTATGAAATGGGAGTCCTGTATCTCCAGTTAGTGAGACACATGAAGAATATAGAAAAAATTAATGAGATACTGCTGGTGCTGGAAAATGTTTCTTCTGAAAAAGTATAAAAGAAACACCATTTCTTTGTCAGCTTTTTGACCTTGAAAAAAGGCATTTTCCAGTGTCCAATGCCATTTTCCTCCCTGATATATGTGCACTGGAGATGACATAGCAGGCACCTTCTTCACCATTTCTGGCAGATTCCCTGAGGAATGATATGTGATGAGACAAGTATCAGGGATAGGCACACTTTCTTCTGCCTGCCCCATCAATACCAGCCTAAGTACAACAAAATGCAGAAGTGATTGGCTTTTTTGTAGGCTTAGTGAGACCACCCATTTATATAACAATACTAGCTCCCAGCTATGCCTATGCTGAACATTGATCCCAATGAGGCAGCATGCCCAGACTTTGCATTGGAGGACTACAGTGGCTCAAAAAACTGTCCCAATGTTTTATACTTTTTGAAAGATGACATTGGCATGAAGAATTGGAAGTATTTAAAATTCTGGTTAAATCATGTGAAATACTATGGCATCATGGCTACAAATTGCATTCTAGTTGGTGTAATTTCAATCAAAACTGATGGAGTAATGGCCATTTTAAGATATTCACTCATTGGGACAGTTTTTTGAGCATCTCTAATTTTGGTATTTAGCACTTTGTATGTCCTCCATTTGCCTTAATAACTGCTTGAATCCTTCTAGGCATGCTTTCTATCAGTCTTTGGCATACCTCTGCTGGTATTCCATCCCACTCCTTTGCAACCCTCTCCCACAATTCATGCACACCATGAGGAGGTGTTTCATACTGCCTAAGCTGCTCCTTGAGGTACTCCCAGAGGTGTTCAATAGGGTTAAAATCAGGGGATTGGGCTGGTGACCAGAGGACATTAAAGTTGTTGTCTTCAAACCACTTGTTAGCCCTCTTGGAGTTGTGCTTGGGGTCATTGGCCTGTTGAAAGTAGTGGGCACCCTCCCCCATCTTCAACTTTTCAAAGCTCTCTTTTACTCTGTCATCCAAAATTTTGCAGTACTGCTCTGCATTCATGATCCCCACCACCTCCACCAGCTTTCCTACCCTATTTCAACCCATACAGCCCCATACCATGAGATTATTCCCTCCTCCATGTTTCACAGTAGGTGTAGTGGTTTGGTCTGAAATGCCCTCTCCTTGTATTTCCACACATACTGCTTTCCATCTAACCCAATCCTGTTAATCTTTGTCTTGTCTGTCCACAACACTCTAGTCCAGTTCTGATGCTCTTGAGCCCATTTAAGTCATAGTTGCTGATGTCTAGCTTTGAGCATAGGAACTTTTCTCTTTGTAGCAGATTGATACCCCTCCTCCTTCAGCACATTTCAGACAGGCTGAAGAGAGACAGAGTTGGAAATAATGTTGTTGATAAAATTGGTGGCCTGGACAGCTGTATCAAGTCTTCCAGTTGAGGTTGTCAAACAATAGTGTCAGGGGACTACCCCTTCCAACCTCTGCCCCTGTCCAACACCAACTCTCTTTGCCCAGTTCCACTTCTCTGAGGCTCATTCAATGGCTCCTGGGCATTCTACAGGTCTCCAGAGACCCCCAGAACTCTCCATGATCTCTTGTTGAGCACTTTGGCTATCTCTGGTCACCTACACAGCTGTTCTCATGCCTCTGCCACCTGTTGATGCACTGCACTGAGCAGAGGGGATCCTTAGACTTGTTCTCTTCAGATTCTCCTTTGCTAGGTGATTAGTTACTATTTTGTATTGTCTATTACATCTCTAATATACTTTGGATTCCCCTCTGCTAGCTGCATGACTAAGCCATTGCTCCCAGAGGTTGCCCTTACATATACTGAGTAAGGTTTGAGCATGTGATTCATGGAAGGCAACTAATGGAGACAGAAGGGTGTAGGGCATGACAGGCAGTATGTCAGATGAGCTAGAATGGTGGATCATCCTTGGACTAAGCCTGGAATAGAGTTGAACAGTCCTAAGGGGACCATCCCCTTACATCACCCCCTCTTCAGATTTTATTGCCTCAATGAACAGTGTTTGACCCCTCCATTGAGGGCAAGAGTGATGAGCTGTGTTAAGGCCATGTGGTGCCAGAGTGCCTTAAGAGTAGTGTCCAAAAGTGTAAGAGATGACAGGGGACAACATATCAGGCACTGGTGTAGAGAGCATCATAGGCAAGCTGGTATCCATTGGTGAGCCAGGGGCCAATGCAGTTGGCATAATAGACATTGGAGTTCCAGTTACCATTGGAGAGTCAGCTACCTGTGGAGAGGGCATGCTCTGAGTAGCAGGGGTAGCAGCAGCATGCATTACTACAATAGAAGGAGCAACAATGGTTGACAGAGTAGGGAGGTGAGGAGGTTGGGGCTGCTGGGCAGAGAATTGTGGGGTGGATGGTGCAGGATCCCAAGAAGAGGCCAGCAGAGCAACTGCTGGCACAGCATTGCCTGAGTGCTGCTTTCATGGTATGCATATGCATCATTTGGTGGTACACTTTCCAAAGATCACAGGGGCTTCACCAATCTGCTGGTCAGTGCCCTGGATAGTGACAAACTGGCATCCATCATCCTCAGCCAGACCAACTATGAAAGCAGCCAGCCAAGTGCTAGATAAATTATTGGCTTGTTTAAGGCCCCACCCCTGATACCCAACAATGTGCACAATAAGAGAGTCAGGGAGCTCAAGGGCACATTTGTAACAAGGGGTTTTACCATCCATAGGAGGAAGATCCTAAGCAAGGGGGATGGCCAGGGGAATGTTAGTAGTAGAGTGCACTACTCATCAGGGGATGTGAGAGGGGGGCACAGTAGAGGATTTGGTAGACTCAGCAGGCTTGGGTTGGCCTGGAGGGGTAGAGTGCTTGGCCACCAGAGTGTTATTATGCTGGGGAGCAGTTTGGGCAGCAGCAATGGAGTGCCCTTTCTCCAAAGCAGCTAGGCAGCTTTTGATTACATGGAAGGCCAGTTGCATCTGATGTAGGACAGAGTATAAATTGGCATCCAGGCAAGGGGTCTGAGCAGGCCCAATTCCAGGGACTGGGGGAGTGCTAGAAGTGATGCTGGGTAGATAAGCTGAAGGGGCTGCCATAGGAGAGTGAGTTGAAGAGGTAGAGTGAAAGTCATAGTCATCAGACATAGTAGGAGATAGAATTGAGTGCTGTGGGCTAGAGAGGCAGACAGTCTAGGAGACCAAACAACCTGTAAGGGAATGCTCAACAATGTGGGATACTCCTATTCTGCAAGGCCAAGTGCCAAGAGACAAGCAAGAGTCTAGCAAGTGCTAACACAGGCTAGAGGCAAGTGAGGGTCAAGGCAGAGGCCAAAGGGAGTCAGATGTCACTAAGGGAGCTTACAGTCAGTTTGGTGGATAGACCTGGGAAACACTGCTATTGTTTGGTCTGAGGATATTCTATCCTGCAGACCATCCTATATACTACATCACTAGAAATGATGACTAACATAACTACTTCATCTGTCAGCAGTATGTATGGAAGCTGGGCTAACAATTAATCTATACTGAGTAAGGTCCAAGCATGTAATTCATGAAAGGAAACTAATGGAGACAGGAGGGTGTAGGGCATGACAGGCAGTATGTTAGATGAGCTAGAATGGTGGATCATCCTTGGACTAAGCTGGAATAGAGT
>JAGGAV010007864.1:0-39636 GCA_017657295.1 Termitomyces sp. DKA64 | reverse complement strand
CAACACGAAGAAAAAAAAAAAAAAAAAAAAATAAAAATATATGGAGGTAGAAAAAAAAGGGGGGGGGGGGGGGGGGGGGGGGGGGGGGGGGGGGGGGGGGGGGGGGGGGGCCAGGAGTGCAGGGTGAGCCTCAGGGAAGGAGGTTGGATCAAGGAGAGTTGTTGTAGATTGGAATAAGAAGTCCAAACATGGAAGTCCCCTGACAGTTAATACTCAGCAAAGAAGGTGTACATCTCTTTCATCACTCAACTAAAAATCCTCCTCTAGGCCCAGGAGGGGGCCACATGTGCCACTCTCCTCCCAGGTCAACTCTGGGGCTAGCTCATGTGGTGATGGAACTCTGGCAGTATCTTTTACAGCCAACAGTTGCAAGAGGAGCTCCTCTTGCTTGGCAGTCAAGAGGTACCACACCTGGAGGCCCAGCAGGCAGTGTCATGCAAAGTGCCCCAGCTTTTTGCATCTCTGGCATAGCAGCAGCACAAGGCAATGCTGTTGGGCAGCATCTATGTCCATGGGAATGCCTGGTGGCAGGGGTCATGGTGTGGGGATGGCTGGAGTGGGGGTTGGTGCTGAGAATATGTGAGCAGAATGCCAGATACTTACCACTGGGGTGTGATGGTAAGGTTGGGTGTGCACAGCATAGTTCCTGTTAGATCTCCATGAGCTGCCACTAATCTCAGGCCACCTTGTACTAAGAGCCAATTCACTCATTGTCTGGGCAACCCTCAGCCAAGTTGTTGATGCACTCTATCAATGCAGGGTGCAGGCCATCCTGGAACATGAGGCATGATTGAAGGCCATCTGGATAGGCTGCCTGCTCAACCAGTGCCCAGAAGGAATTGATGTACTCATCCAATGTCTGCCTTCCCTGCCCATACTGCTCCCTGTTGCACAGTGCTAACACAGTGGATTTGGCAGGATCTATTGGTAAGAACTCTGCCTGGAAGTCCTTTTCAAAGGCAGCCCAGTCTACAAAGCTCCTGACACCTCTGGGGTGTCAAAACATCCATAGCACATAGGTGGAAGCCCATCTGGTCTTCATGTATGACAGTACTGAGGCTATCTTCAGTGCATCAGAATCAAAGGCATCCCTGCTGAGGTGAATGTAGATGAGGCAGGACTAGAGGAAGTGCTCTCCACTGGAACAGTCATCATTGTATGCATCTGGGAGCATGGAGCATGAAATCCATGCCTGTAGGTTTACCAGAGCTACTGGAGGGACTACTGGGGCTGTTGTGGGTGGTTCTGACACTGGGGGTGGCATGGTAGTAGGGGGCAGGCACTCTAATGGCACCTGGAGGGATTGGGAAATAAGGTCAGTGGTTTGGCAAAAAGTGGAGAGTTCAGTCATATGGTGAGTGAGGGAAGATTGACTCATTTGCACCTGGTTCTCTAGGTGTAGCAAGCAAGTCCAGGCCTCATCCTAAGGGGCCAGAGCCTCTGAGGGGCTGTCTGGATTGGCAAGCTGAGACATAGAGTTCCACATGTGTTTAAGCCTGGTGGGCAACAAATAGTGGTTCAGAGACTCCTTGCAGGCTACAAGGGGCTTCCAGATCAGAGTTAGAGACTTTTTCTGCTGTAAGAGTGACCTCCAGAAGCTGTGGCTCAATTATGTAGCTAGCAGAGAGGAATCCAAAGTTATATTAGAAAGGTAATCAATGATACAATGGTAACTAATCACCCAGCAGAGGGGAATCCAAAGTTATATTAGAAAGGTAATCAATGATACAATGGTAACTAATCACCTAGCTGAGGGGAATCCAAAAAGAACAAGTCTAAGGATCCCCACTGCTTGGTGCAGCACATCAGTAGGTGGTGGAGGCATGAGAATGACTGTATAGACAACCAGAGTTAACCCTAACCCTCAAGGGATGCTCAAAGAGGAAATATGGAAAGTTCCAGAGGTTTCCCAAAAAGGAGCATGATCTCCAGAGATCTCTGGAGATCTGGAGGGAGCCCCAGGAGTGCAGGGCAAGCCTTGGAGAAGGAGGTTGAGTTGAGGAGAGTTGTTGTAGATCAGACATAGGCAGGAATGGGAAGTCTGGAGATGGAAGTCTCCTGATAAGTGCAGTAGTCTTAATATTGCCTACAGTTTGCCATAGTTTTGTCCTGGTTTTGTCTTGTCCATCTTTGCCTCTATTTACTTGTCTCATACTTGTCTCATTTCTATTTGTCTCATACTTATCTTGTATCTCTCTCTCTCAACTCAACTTCTTTTCTCAACTCTCTCATCTCAACTCCCTCTCTAAGTCTTTTCCTCAAGTCTATTCCCCTCAGCTTACTCTCCCTCTTGACTTAGCCCCCAACTTCTCTTGTTAACTCTTCTCTGTCTCTCAGCTCTATTTTCTGCCCTTGTCTTGGTTTAACTAAAGCCCATGCTTCTCATCCACAACCTCAGACTCACTCTTCTTCCATTGTGCACCATCAGCAATCCACCTACTCATGATTGTTGCCCCCAGACCCCACTCCCCATCCCAATACTCATCCCTCACTTCCTTGTGATCCCTAGTGCTTGCTCCTTGCATATGCTACCTTGGGATGAGACCAGTGCTCCTTGGACATAATCTTGTTGTTTTCCTGGCCCTGCCTCTTGGCTTCTTATGCCCAGAGCTTGCCCTAGGTACTTGTTATATGTGTAGCACATTGCATCTGCCTAGTGAGGACTTGCCCAGTGATCTGAGCCCCCATGGTCAGCAGAACTTGACAGTTTCTGTCATGCTCCTCAGGAATCTGAATTCAATCCAGAGACTGCACAATGGAACAAGAACAATTGTCAACCTCCATTAGCAACAGAGTCCTTATATATCACCTCATGAGTGGAGACACCAAGTTGTCAAGATCAACTCTTTTAATTATAAGAATCAACCTTGAAGAAGACTTGTTTATTCTGTTGTGCAGAAGACAATTTTGAGTTTGATTGGCATTTGCTATAACTATCAACAAGTCTCAAACTCAATCAGTCAAACATGTTGAATTGGGAATGTTGTCTATCCAAAAGTTCTGAATAGTTTACAAATGTAAGTTTCACTGTAGATAAAATGACTATGACTACTAAATTTTATATATTTCACCATGTAATGTAGTATTCTCTTGATATTCTCTTGATAATGTAATTGTATCAACTCTGAAAATCAAAACAAAGTGAGGGGGTGATGAAAATGTGTTTGATTAAAATGACTTTTTATTAGTAATCTTTGGTGGTGTTATAACTTCCTTTAACTCAGCATTGAGTGATGAAATCATGGAGTGAGGTTGGGGCTGGAACTAAGCATTAAGTTATGAAATCATGGCTCTGACTGAAAAAAGTGAGGTTGGGGCTGAGACTGAGTATTGAACTATAAAATCAAGGTCCTGGCTGAATAAATTGTGTTGGGGCTAGAATTAAACATTGAGTTATATATTGAGGCCCTGACCAAATGAAGTGAGGTTGGCTAAGCATTAAGCTATAAAATAAAGGCCCCAAATGAATCAGGTGAGGTTGGGGCTGGTTCTTAAGCAGGGGATTTGGGAGCAAAGGCCCCAACAAGATAGGTCCGTGTTAAAAGCATGGGGGATAATTTATATGTATACAAGCAAGGATAAAGTATTCAAGGAGTACCCAAGAAAAATTAAGCATTTAATGTCAGTTTTTTTTTTTTTTTCAGTATATCTTTAACTTCCTTTGTGTTTTTTCACCTAGTTGGGTAGCGCATCCTTTCCTACATCGATGAGTGTATGGTAGTATTGGCATAGTACATGGTTATTTTTGTTGACAATAATCCGTGACTGGTCAACCTCTGACTAAAAAAATACAATTAGTGAGATTAATCGAAGCAATAAGATGTCTCCTTACAGTCTTACTGAGTTAAGCTTTCCTGATTTTGGGTTGATTTCGGGGCGGAAAAATATTCAAGTGGAAAGCCAACCCTGAAAAAAGTGCCGATGTCATGTTTGGATGCAAAGGTGTAGTCAAACAATATCATCAATGGACCTATTTAACGGTTGAGTCATTGGACTGACTCCCCTCCCTCTATGATGGATTTAACATGTGATCCTTTGAAAGTGTCTGGGCCAAGATCTCGAGATGAGTGATCATGGTAAGCCATACTACGCCGACTCTATCATGTCATGTAGGTCAATGTCTGCACTCTCTAGTAGGCCCGCCTAGCTCAATCGGCCAGAGCGTCAGACTTTTAAAGAAGCGGTAGCTTTATGAATTATCTGAAGGCTGCGAGTTCGACCCTCGCGGTGGGCTATTTATGGTTATTATGTGTGTTTTTTTTTTTGCGCTTTTCTTCGTAGAAACCTCAGATCAATATTATTCCTGTGTCCATTCCTTTTATATGCCTGCCTAGCTCAATCGGATAGAGCATCAGACTCTAGGGTATCTGAAGGCTGCGAGTCCGACCCTCGCGGTGGGCTATAGTGGATTGGTTTGAATTTTTTCCCCGCAAAGTCTCATTCTATCGGGAGAGCCCAAGTACTTCTTATTGAGGCGACAAGAAACCCTCAATCGTGTAGTTGATATATAAACATCCCAAACTTAAAATCAGTCGAGGTAACAGGTAAATCGATCTGATGATGTTGCACAGGGATTTGATCCAAGATGATATGTTTTGAGTAGGAGTGACATCCAGATCACTGAACCACCCGTAAACGATTCCATCCAGAAGGGCCAAGATTTGTTAATTAAAATTCATCGCACACTGAGAAGAGCCTGAAAGATATGTGTGAAGGTAGTGAGGGACTAATGAATATACTTCTCATTTCTGATATGCAGAGAGCACCAGGTCCTGTTTCATAAAACCACGAGGGTAACCTGGTACAGGGTTGGGTAACAATTACTTGCTATATGGTGGTAGAGATACAGCCAAAGGGCTCAATCGATACTTCCGAAAACTCGTATCCGAGGGAAACTCCAAATGTCTAGGTGGAATTGGCCATAGGAGGAAATCAGCATGTGAAGAGTGAACATATGACTGCCTGCCTCGTCAATCCTTCCAATGTAATATGAATGTCGGGCCGCGATAGCGGGGCAAATGAAAATACAGCATGCCACAGCGTCTAGCGAAGCTTTGGTTTGCGTTATCGCAATATGATCTTGACGAGAAACACCCTAAAATCGGCTCATGAAAGCAAGTCAGACCACAAAGGGTGACCTAAGCCGGAGATCGGCACAGAAGGCGAGAATTCCCAACTGCCACCACCGGCCATATTGGCAGAAAACGATACTGCCGGCACAGGCTGTCCGGAATCCGATGAAATAAAAGCACCGAATATCGATCCATTATATCCAGACTTCTGAAGGCCGCGACTTTATTTCCAGTATCCTTGACAGCTGCAGTATTTATTCTACCGGATGGGCTGAGGCTACAGCGTGAGCTTGATCATAGATATATTAAGTAGCATCGCGTAATGATACAGTGGAGAACTGACAATTCGTGTGATTTGTTGTGGGGAGCTCAGTTTGTGATGGATAGAGTTGCTGCTGTTGCGTGTTGTTGACATATGTACCTACCGTTGCTCTACTGTTAGCCTGCTGCTGCAAGCATCCTCTTGGGATCTCTATGATATGACTTTATCTCTTTGAGGATGACTGCTTCGAGGGCAGAGTCGCAACAGCCCCAGTTCTCCCGTCGAAATCGCTCCAACACCGCTCAGTCTATCTTACGACCAACTCCCATTGCTCCTCTAAAGTTTGGAGATTCCAAGGTTCTTAATACCTGGGTGCATGACCCAAAGGATGATACCAAGGTCATTTTCAATCAGTCATGGTGGCTGGGCGTGGCGGAAGGGGACTTGTTGCGCGTGATGGGTGCCAACACGGACGATCCAGAATTCGCGTTCCTTTTTTGCGTACCCAAGGACGATGGGTGTGCAAAGCCCCAGTTGCAGGTCAGTACAGTATTTTTTTCGGTAGTTTTGGGAAAGAAATAATGCTGTTGTGACGTGTCGAAGATTTCTATCCCGAAGCCCATTGCAGATACTTTCAGGCTGCGTAACAATTCGGAGGTGATTGTAACGAAGGTTCAGACAAATATTTGCTATCATTCTCGTGGTATCTCAAAGCTTTCTCAAGGCTGATAAGCAGGAATGTTGCGCTGAATACATCGAATTGGTCTTTCAAGACCAATATCTTGGACGCAATGATATGTGGAGATTAGGAAAAGACCTCGTCGGCCAGTGCATATATACTGACCAGCAGATCACATTTGTCGGTAGTATTGCAGCCAAAATACAGAGTATCTACATAGGTGGAAAATCTGCGAGTCTCTTTATCACAAATCCATTTAAATCGCTGACGAGATGTTCAATAGGTGTCGTCGGCATGCATTACATCTGCTACAAAGGCTATCTATAAGTCCCTCTCTGCAAGAATGACGATTTTCATCCAAGTATGCTGTGAGCTATGGGAATTCGCTGGTGACGGGGAGCGCTATTACGAAAAGATCGTTCATTCTTTTCTCCCTGCCCTCTTCCAAAAGTGGCGTGAAGCAGGAACAAATCATACTGTCACTATCGTTCTTATCTCACGCGTTTTCTACGAAGAGTCTGAAATTGACTACGCCGCGGGTCCCCTACGTCAGGATGACTACGGCAAATGGTACAAAGACTTCTTCAAAGTCATCACCGATCTCGAAGTGATATATGAGTGGAAGCCCACACTTGTGAGCCTCAAAGACTCGTTTTGGGACTTCCAGCGGGACATCCTCCTCACGCACCATTACCACCAGTCAACACTGGACGTCTCGACAATTGGTCCACCCGCACAGGTGCGGTTGATAGGTCGCATATCGTATGCCCACGACGGACCTGTGCTCGAGGCAATTAACCTTGCACTAAACCCAACAGAGACGCACTATATAGACCGCTCCCTTTCACTCACTGGAACATCGACAATCATAATCACGCCTGGGTCAGGATACTTTAAGGCATCTAGAGACCTCCTCCGGCTGACTACCACGCGTATACTCGACCAGGGTTTTGTAATCCAACTCGTGTCACTCACGAAGCCACCATTGCACCAGAGTCCCGTCTTCAGCTTTCGCAGTACTGAACCGAAACAGGAAACAGTGCTTGATGGGAAAATTGTCGCTCAAGTGCTGGATCCCCTTTGGGGTCCTGTCGAGAAGGAGGGAGAGATGAAGACATTCTGGTGGGAACCATTCTGGGTATCCATCACATTTTGGGACAAACAACTCGACTTACCCTTTAGATGTGATAGGTAAGGGGTCTTCTATGTTTCATATGAGGCCGTTGATCGAAGAAATTGGTCAGATTCATAGGACGCGCTAGGATGGGACAGATCCAGATGCTCGGTCTGCTTGAACTCGATGTGCTTTCGAGCATAGAAATTCCCTTTTTACCTGAGAATATCAACGAGGCGTCCACACCGACTCAGGAAGTTGTGGAAGACAATTCCTCATCGCAAGCAGAAGCGGACAAATTTGATATGGACATTTTTGCTCTGCGGCCGGAATCAAAGCTCGTCAACTTACGAGATTCGGTCGCTTCCACAACAAGTAACTCTTCAACTGGATTGACATACCGACATCCTGAAAAGCGTCCTCTACAGAAGAATCCTACGACCGGAAAAATTGATCCAATTGAAGAAAGCCCGAAACGACTTTTCGGCGATCTTCCGCTTGAACACTCGCCAGGCAAGTCGAAGACTGGAGTAGTCACTTTCAGTGGAGTCAACAAATCGCCTTCTCAATCCTCTATCATGTCGCTGCGCTCTAATCTCTCCGCGTCGTCTTCAAGGACACGGACATCCCAGATCGCTGCTCCTAAGGCTACTCTGGCGTCTAAACTTGCCCCCTCATGGCTCTTCAACCCTTTCCGAAGCCAACCTAGTGAACCACAGACCTCGCCCATCTCAGCCTCTGCTTCTTCAACGACCCATGCTCCTCTTCGGGAGAAGGGGAAGGACAAGCCGTCCAATCCGGCTCCAGGACAGATCTCCCCAGTTCGCATGACCTTCTCCCACCCTTTAGTGGCGCAAGCTAGTCGTTCTCCTCTCGCCAACTCGCCTATTCCCGTTGCCATCCGAAAGTCGGCTCCTTCCACCCGCTCAAGCACAGGGCGTACCTTCGAAGACGACACGCTCCTCCCTCAACGCATCGCCTTTCCCCGTCGTTCCCCTGTCGGTACCCCTCCGCGCGAAGAGGGGACCTTTGTCAGACGCCGCAGTGCTACCTCCATTCACTCTCCCTCCTTCGCAGGTCCTGGGACCTCATCCTCCCCGGGGTTGACTGGCAACCCCTCACAGCCACAATCTTCCATACCCCACTCGCAATCAAGCCTTGCAAGGCGGTGGCAGCACATGTTCCCACAAGTTCTCACGAAACACGAGATTAAATGGAAAAACAAAGCCGTCCCGGTGTGTCTTCCACTTACTGTCGAGTGCCTTCCCACAAATGCGGAGCTCGATTCGTTGTATGACGTGTTCTCGTACGATTTCGTTGTAGACCCTGGGGAGATGAAAAGTTTTCTTGTAAAGCCTCCAATGGCGAAGGGGAGCCTGGAAGATTGGCGAAAGGCATGGGCGCTGGCGGTGATGAGGGGTATGGCGGCGGTGAGGCTTGCGCAAGGGTTTCAGTTTGTGGTGCGGCGCCCCATCAAGGGTGGAGGAATGGAAGAGAGGATGGCATTGAGGAGAGCGAGGTCATTGATGACGGAAGATGATGTACCCAAATGCACTGGAGCGTCTGATGTGTTGCGTTCGCCGATATATCCGGTGTATTTGAGCATGACGAATGAAATTCATCGCATCTCGTACACCGGAGAAGCTATTCAGGTTAGACGGTACGTGCGGCGCAGGCCGACTCCCAAGCCATTTGAATACCAGTGCCTAATGTGGCCGAAACTCGGAGGTGCGTGGCTTTCTTCATAGTCTCTGAATTGACTTCATGACCCATGCATGTCCTTAGGTGGCTATACAGAGTTATCAACTGCGTTTGAGTGTCATGGTCTAGAGAACTATGGTTGGAATCGGTATGAAGCCTTTCCCTTCCCCAGGCAGGGACATTCAATCACCGCTATATAGACTTGATATGCTAGTGGCAGGTTACGAACACAATTTCAACGAGTCTCTTCGTTACTGGCGTACACGATTCGTTGTCATGCCTTCTTCCGAAGATCCCCAGCCTATCTCAGGTCCCAATGGGGAAAAGCTGAATGAGGAAGAGATACGTATTCTGGGAATCGAAAAGCTTGCAGACCAATTTACGAAACTTCGGTGGCAACCTCCAGATGAAAAAGCTACGCATCCCGCTCCGCCTGTGCGCCTCCTCCCAACAACACTTGGACCTGCCCAGTGTATTCGCGATGT
Source organism: Termitomyces sp. DKA64 (assembly GCA_017657295.1). NCBI lineage: Eukaryota > Fungi > Basidiomycota > Agaricomycetes > Agaricales > Lyophyllaceae > Termitomyces > Termitomyces sp. DKA64. Next base: position 30,323 of record JAGGAV010007864.1, on the reverse strand, counting down.
TGCATTGATGGAGCAACTTGACCAGATTCACGCTGCAGGCCCGTTGAAGAAAATGATGAGAAGTGAGAGGGAGATTGGAGATATGTCACTCGCTGCCATTGCAAAGGCGATGCGGGAGGAGGGTGGTGTACCAATCAAGGACTACCACTGGCATCGCTCGTATTACCCGAACTCGTTCACCGGGTATGACATGGTGTCGTGGCTTGTGAGGGAGTTCAGGGACGTGTCGTCCAGAGCACAGGCAGCAGAATGGGGCGTCAAACTGCACGAGAAGGGCCTCTTCGAGCATTGTCGAGGGCTCCATAATTTCTTGGACGGGTACGTAGGATTAGCTTACTATCTGCATGTGTTATCTTATTCTGTTGACGCTTATCAGTCACTACTTCTATCGTTTGAAGGGGGAATACAATGTTTCTATGACACCCAAGGGCTGGTTTAGACGCTATACTACGGAGGGTGAACCCCCAAGGGCGAGTTACTATCCATCTAGCAATGCACGCACAAGTTCCAGCCCTCGGAAACACAAGAAGCGAATTATCCTCAGTCAGAGTATGGTAATCGATATAGATCCCAACAAGGTGCATATACTCGGGTCTCCCAAGCACGCGCATTCACTGACCAATAGACTGGTTTCCAGAAAAGCGATCAGGCGGAGTCTGTCATTCTGCACCACGACATTATCCATAACCCTGGGACTGTATTCCACTTGGAGCTCCAGTGGATCGGTACCACCGCTCGCTGCATTGAGGACCTCATCCGTCAGTGGGGGCGAACTGTCGATCGGTATGGATTAAAACTGGTGGAAGCCTACGTGACACAAATAAGCGACATTCGCGAACGAAATGCCTTTCAATCCTGTTTCCCGATGAGGCTTGCTGTCCAGCCTCCTATTGTCATGGACATTGAGAAGCGCGTGCCAGAGGGGACACAGACGAGACATTATTTTGAATATGCACTGCTCAAGAAGTTTGGATACATTCTTGACATTGAGGCCGCTGCGCTGTACCCAGAAGACATAGACGTGGTCTATTCATATCGTCGGTTGCCGTACAAATATTCACAATTTGTGCACAAGTCCGGTATGGGTTTTGTACAAGTCCTAGGAGGCTCACAAGGTTTCGTGTTCTTGACGAATCGCTTGATGGGGCCCGGGAGGATGGAGAAGAACAAGGACCCGAGGAGGACGCCAACGGCAGAGACTATTAGGATCGAGCTATACGACTTCGTATCGGACAAGAAGGCTCTCGAGGACTTTTATGCAGAGGAAATTGCAGTATTGATGCAGTACCAGCCAACGGAGGAGCCACCTCCACTTGCCATCTAGTTGAACAAGTGGAATATTAGTAGTGTATTTTTCAGATGCTACTTTTGAGAGCGCTGGAACTGTGATACGTCAGGTGCAGTGACAATCATGTCCTGTCCGTTTGAACGTACGGAACGACGCCTTGGATCCCGGGACAATGGCTTGCGCATATCTGGTGCTCGATTGTAATTATCAGCAGCTACATCAGTCTGTGAAAACGCACCGAAAGTATCCTCTTCATCTCGCCCTCCCTTTCCAATGTCTATATTACTATACAATTCCCGTACCCGTCGATATACACTATACCCCATTCCCCGTACATGTCGATTGCAACGGAATTCCCGCACCGCACGTATAGGTCAACGAAGAAGCCCTTGTATATTTCGTCCGAAACCATTTAGAGGCATCATTTTGCGCGCAAGACCTAGCCGCTGGTACTACGGGGCAACGGTGATTGTATGGCTTCCCTCGGCCTTTGCGATGACTGGAGAGGTGTAGGAGCTCTCGGAGAATTACAAGCCGACCGTGAAGTCGCCCATCATACGCCCGCTGGGTGCTTCTTGTACAGAACAGAGATCCGGCCAACGAGACAAGTAGTTTAATAAAAGCCAATTCCGTACTATAGAATGTCCTAGCTCATATCTTCACTCCTTGAAGAGTCACGGGCTTATGGTCTCCGTACAAACGTCCAAATTGCTAGGAGATTGTCGGGTCAAAAAGCATCTGGAAGAACTCGCTTACATGTTATTGAATTTGAACATATCTGTGGCCTCAAAGGGGCGGAGGACGCTCATGTTGATATCTAGGTGACAGAGATGAGTTACGGTAGACGTAAAAGTGATGCGATGGTCGCGTGTGTGGATTTCGGTGATGAAGTTTTTGACAGATAGATGCAAATCTCTGCAATTGGGTTGACCACAGTGACCAGAGTTGGTCCAAAGGTTATCTGACTCTGACTTGCTCGATACTCATTGGTACATCCGAATATACTTACAACAAGTTGCTTGTAATTCAGTTACAAGAGACCTGCCAGTGACCGCGTTATGAGCAACGGAACGTACGAACTACGACTTTGCAGGCGTATCAAGATCTTAGCTGACGTTATCTCGCCTTGAGACATTCCGCTGAACATCAAGGAGTCGGTTGACGAGCAATTCATCTTTGAAAAAGGCGGAAGTTAATAGAGGCGGTAGTTAATAGTGACCCTTGCGACTGGCAAGTCAGAAATGATTCAGCACATTTGACTTATGGACAGTAAGTCGAATAACTTTACGAGCACCACCACTTTGACCTAACTTCTCAGTTGGATGCTAGCGAAGCTATATCATTCGTCAACTTCTCTCGTACAGAGTTCTCGATGTCTGGACGTCATCCCTACGTTCAGTAACTTTCCGTGTCTACGATTGTACATCACATCCGTGATTTCTTCTATGGTCCAGACTCTGCGATGGTCAACTTATGTGTACGTTGACGTCTGTAGCTTGTTGGGGCAAGAAGCTCATTTTGGGCGTATGGATTGAGTAAGAAGCTGAATAGACGCTCGACGCGCGTGTAAATGCTTATAAAAGGGTCTGAATTCGCCAGTCCATTCTGATGACGAAGAAAGTCATGGTGCTTCAGGACTCCGTTTACCAAGGGACCAAGCATTTCCTCAGTGAGATATCCAGAGATGCTGTTCTGGCTGACCATACTCTTCCGGTATCTCCAGAAGATCCTTTCTTCCCGACGTCTTACGATTTGGGTCCGGCACGCGTTGTAGTTCCTAGTATGATATCACTTTGCGCTTCCTCAAACCATATCTTACCATTCTCTAACCAGGTTCACCTCCAGTGTGGCAACCACAGGAACTTCCGGTCCTCATCTCTGCTGATGAGCCCGCCATCGATCCACGAAGCATCTTGCAGTCTTGCCCATTCGATGCTACGTTCAGGGCCATCAGTGTTACATCCCCAGACTTATCCTTACGTGATTTCGACGTAATAACAGACCGAAAAAATCTTCGCGCGCTTTTGAATTTCTTCAAGGAAAAAAATCACCAATCTCACCGCATTGACGCCGAGCTCATTGGGAATACTCTCATACTTTACCTGGGCTGGTCAGAGTGGGGTTACAACCAATCTACAAGAAACACTTATGGGATGAACTTCGAGAGGAAGTTCACAACTTCGCTTTCAGAGGGAACCATTCAGCATAATCGTGTCATTGCTTATCGCTTTGGGAGTCTCAAACTCATGGTCAAATATCAAGCTGACGCCTGTATCGGCCCCTTGACCATATCTGAACCCCAAACCATACAACCTTCCACCTTTACAACACCTACAGGCCTCAGTGTTATTTCCACCGGAACTATGGTATCTCCAGAGTCCATCGTCGAAATCAAGACGCTTCGCAAAGGATTTAACATTCTCCATCCCCGAACCCTGGAGCAGCTATGGTTTTCTCAAACACCAATCCTCATGACAGGCTACCACAATGGATACGGCCTTTTCTCATCTGTCGAAATGACGGATACAAAGGAAGCGCTCAAGCTGTGGGAGCAGAATAATACGACAGTGCTTCAAAAGGTTGTTCGAGTGCTAGAGATGATTAGAGAACGTCTTTCTCGCTCTACTATGAAGGCACAGGCTATCATACTCGACAACAGAGGAAAATCAGCTCGCATCAAATTTTACAGTCTCATCGACGAGCACGAGACTACGCTCCCCAGAGATCTACGTCAGATGTGGGGCGGATATTAATATCAACGGATGATGTAGATATCCTTTGAACACACGGAGAGTGGCAACCTTCTTACGAGATTGGTGGGTTAGATACTTTTTGCTGATCATCGAAATTCAGCTAAATGTTTGGAACATGGCAAGGGCAAAGATCCGGATTCTTTGGCGCCGTATCCAATGCCATGAATTAGGCTGCAGTGTACTATATGACTGAAGGACGAATATATAGCATTTCTTGATTCCGAGTTGTCAGCAAGGGGTGATGACATGCGACTCAATCAAATTGTAAGTAGATATGACTGATTGTTCGGTTCAGACGCTCTAGATATAATTACCACTATTCGCTGCCGATACCTCCGACTCGGAACTATTGTTAGCCATCTTTATCCACGAGTCGGGGCAAGGTCCCTTCGATGTTTCCCATTGGTGAGCTGCGCAATTAATGCCATATTGCAATCAAACCTGAACACACAGAGCTCAAGTCACCAGATTGGTTCTGCTTGGATGCAATTTTTGTGAACGCATGCCAAGAACACTGTCGAAAGCGCGTTGACCACGTTTCGTTACAAAAGGAATTGACATGACCAAATGTTCAGAACTTCGAACGCCACCGGACCTCGGTAAAGGCCAATGTTCCAGTCCTGACTGTCGTATCAACAACGTGACGGAACTCAGGTAGTTTCGTGGAAACCTCGCATGAAACAAGGCTTGTCAGCCGATGTACTATACAGCACTACACAGTCCATAAGTTGCTGCTAGTCTGATTGTCTGCGGTCACGCCGTTCCGTGAACATCAACTGGCCAAGGGATTTGCGACGACGGCTCTGTTAGCCTAGGCCTGAGAGAATACATAAAACCACACCGAGCACGCAAATACTACGCGGCGTATTCGGCGTTTGACATGTCCTTTTCCTTTTCTTTTCAAGTACGGCACGCTGGAAGTTGCAGGTACTTTCATTATTTCTAGGATTTCACCCACCTTTCTGTTCTTCTGTCCGATCAGCCACTCATGGTTCAGGGATGGATCCTCATCGTTGTAGGGCTCTTTCCGCAATGCTAGTCGTCCTCCTCGATCACTGTACGTGTCAGATCGTAGACCATTCGAAGTGAACCAGTTTGCTTTGCCACAGAAGCCTAGTCTTGCTAACCGTATGCCGCGAGGGAGGGCTCTTTCATTTGCGATCCTGTGGCCGACTACTTGGACAACCGGTGACATCTCGAAGATATCTACCCCGTTTTTGTCCGGTGAACGGACTGGCATGTAGTCACATTGAATTATCAACGAATGCCGCCCGTTACGAACGAATTAGGCATCCTTTTCTAATGTCGCTTATATGCCTGAGTGGGATTGTCTTCCGGATCCGGTTAGGAAGCTTCCGCGGCAATCAGGAGAATACTGCCTTTATGTCTTGCTAACAGATGGCAAGCTTCCCTGGACTCAATAGCGGAAAATGACTGCATCGCCCCTTCTCGAGATGTCAGGATACTTGTGGTTTGATACGGATTGACAACGCGCCACTGAAGCAGAAAAAATCTGAGGCTAATCAAATCGGTGACTAATGCCGAAAAGTTTGTCTACATATGTATGCACTCGCCTGATCTCCGTGTTCACATTTCAATTTCACATTGAGCACAAGTATGCGAGGATCAACAGCTTATTCGGTTCGGCTTCATGTTCTGATGTACTTCAAAGATAGATGATAAATAGATTAATTTGGCACGTGTCTGATTTGGGAAAACCACATAAGGATGGTCATCCTCCCTGAATGAAAAGCTTCGGGTCTTTTGGTGGAAATGACCTCACGCCACAGGTCCCCGGAGAATCCCCCCTACCCTAGATACGTACTCAGACAATTTTTGTCTTGACCTTTGGACCTCGATGAATTTTCAGACGGAATTTGGGGGAGGGGGGTTCTCGCGATGGCTGGATACAAGCTCGATGGACGGAGACCTCAATCGTAACTCAGCCTTAAATAACCCAAAGTCTTCCATACAATTTTTACAGAGCCTTAGCGAGGATTCTCAGGGGTTCTCTCACACCTCTATAACAGCCAGGGAAACGTCAATCACTGTTGGTAGCTATTTTGACAAGTATGTAAAAGCTGAGACCCAGGCCTCAGGACAAGTGGTATCGTAATAGATGGTTTTCCGAAGGACATCTGAGCACTTCATCCGAATACATTTCAAAATGACGGTCGATGAGCTCATGCCTAGTCTCCATACGCTGAAAGGAGCATGTGATAGATCGTGCTTTTACATAGCGCCACATTTTCTGGAAACGTAAGGCAGTTTGTACTCGACCGATCGCCTCTATATACGTCAGCAGTAACCATAAACGGCGAAACCAATTACTGAAACTCAAGACCCATGACCCGCAGACCTACGTCAGACCGAAGCTTTGAAGTCAATCTTATACGTTTTTAGAATACGAAGGCTCCAAAGTGAACCTATTACGAGTGCTACAGCCAAGACATGACGTTGATGTTCGATCACAACGACCACCACACAGGATCATGTGTCGATAGTCTTACCGGGAGCTACCCTATTGGCCTAAGCGCAATCGGATAAGGAAGTCGGTCGAGACATGCACATGGCGTCGATGTGCGAATGAAGCATATCGAACCAGGGGTCGATGAATCAAGAGCCTGGTTCATGTGGTCCATCGTGGAGTCGCCGGTGAGTAAAGCAAAGTGGTACGAGAGAAGGCTACGGGATAGAAATGAAAGTCTATTGCGCCGAATCGAGCTGAGCGAATCATTCCAGTTCGTGTTTTTAACGAATATTGACTTGTGGGGGTGCCTCGAAGCTCTTAGTTGTAAAACGATGTTGGACATCCGAGTCCCGAGTATTGATACCAGGGGAGCTCCTGAGTACTTGAGAAAGACTTGAAAAACGACTTGGAAAGGTGTGTGAATCTGCGAAAATGACGAGAAAATTGACCATTCGATTTACGGCAGGTACTATCGACACAATCTCTCGGGGATCATACCTGATACAGCGAAAAACGCCTTTATCTACCTGCGTGTCTAAGTCAAGTCTATCTGGCAGAGTAGTACATGGAGTGAAGAAATGCCCGAGAAATCCCCGGAATTTCTGCGAAGTCTTTTTTTTACGCGTTCAGATACTCCGTCCATACGTGTGGAAAAGTACATCCCAATTCTCAGTTCATGCGGATACTGCGAAGACACGCCGTAGGAATGCGTGTGAGTAGGAGTTTTGACTGAACACGTAGTTTCTCTGTCTATTGGACGATAGGAGGGGTGAGCTGGTGTGCACAAGGTACAGGAACATCCTGCGCATAGTCGAGGGTGGACGTCCGATATACTACATAATAATTCGACTCAAGGCATAAAAGGCTCGTCTATCTCGATAAGCAAGGCACTGACGCTGGTCGTCAAATTCGTACTATGACGACAGAGAGCCCAAATCGAGGCTGCTGCCTCTTTCGTACAAGTGCAGAGTGGATCCACCTTCATAATAGGAGAAGGTGTTGATACTTGAGTAAAATACGATTGCCCGTGCATGTGTGCCAAAGTGCACACCGGGCATAGAATCCTTCTCGCCGGACGACCACACATGATCACTGCGGAGGACCAAATTTGGGCTAATGGTATGAGAGGCGTAGTAAGCCGCGTTTGAGACAATACAGCATGTTTTTCCACAGCAGTAGCACAAAATCGATAAGATCCCGAGAGTCTCAGCGCTCACGGGCGGATCTCGAAAGAATCAGCGATAACAAGTTCTGCCGCCAGAGGCAAGTCAAGTCAAGAATACCTTTTTGATCCCGATTGATCCTGAATGATAGCGGGACAGTGAGAGATGGCCAGGGATGGACGTGCGGGGGCAGGATACCGATTCTTATGATTGAACTTGTTTCCGTGGGATTTGTTTGCGCAACGTGGCGAACCGGGCGTGGGTAGTCGGAACATGTCCAGATGGTGTCCTTTTCCACAGCTGTGATTCTGAAGCAAGGATAATACTGTGGTTCTTTGCTGCTGCGATTCTATGTATGTCCAAGGAAACCAGTTCGATATTTGCGTAAACACATGTTTCTGGCGTATAACCAGGCAGCACCACACATGTTCGATTGGAACATATTCTATAAAGTTTCTGACTCATCTGGGTGGAGCGCCGATGGTACGACCCTCAACGAGGGAGATCTGGTGACCGCGAAACGACATTGTTTCACAAGAAATGATGAAGAGAAACACATAGTTGGACTGTGCCGCGCGTCTGACGTACCCCTCCGACTCGGGGTGAGAGAAAGTAGACCAGCTGACGCATCGAATTCCTGCTGACGAATTCGAGTCAGAGTCATTTTGAGTCATCGGCAGTCTATGAGTCAGATTTGAATTGAATTCGCTCCGTCATCTAGATACGCCACCAAGTCGTTCGATTCAACTGACTTCATGGAGTGCGTCTTTGACACTGGGACAGGAACACCACCAGCAGGGCAGGTGCCGTATGAGGCTGTGCCACGTTTTGTTCACGTTTGTGCGCCAAGTCCGGTCAATTTGTCATGCCGCCGGCATTCTCTCTATAGTAATCAGTACTTTTGGCGCCCATATCCCCCCCTGATCTGATGGATCGCTTTACTGGATCGTCCACCCCGCATTCATAATCCATGATCCGTTGGCTTATATCCTTACTGAACCGCTCTTTGTGCGTGAAAAAGTTTCATATGTTTCGAAACAAATTCCATTCGAAATTTTCCAAGGCTATTACCGGAACGACGACGTTCGGTGTCTTTTATGATCATTAGACTCATGAATAAGCTCAAGAAAGAGAATTCGGAAATCAGGAATCGAACGTGCGAATATGAAGTAGGTACTACCAATGTGGCTTGGTACTCGGGTGTTGTTTCCACGAAAGTCCGGCCCGAATCGCGATTCTGATGAAAATGAGTCAAAGAACATTCGCGCAGTGGGAAAAACTTCGGACGGTGGAAGAACGAGAACATGGAGCCGCGTTGGAAGAGAAAGTTTCTGGGACATTCGAAGGTTAAGGGATTCGGTCCGGATCCCAGGAATGCATACGGCTCTTCCACAAGAGAAAGGAAACTAAGAACAGAGTGGAAACCACAATACGGCATCGGATGGACACGTAGCCTATAGTACTCCGGCTCTATCTCTAACGTGCCGAAAGCCTTATTCCCGAAAGAGAACTTTCGAAGAATCTATCAGTGTGAATATTCAATATACAACTTTCTAGAATACTGTACCACACCTCAACCAGCCTACTTTAATACTATTCCTTCTACACCGACCCGCAGCCCTGACAAGGACCCAAACAGAGCTAGCTTCCCAGCACTAGCCCATGCCAGCGTAATAAAACTCCATCTGTCACCGTAGCTCTTCTAGCCATTCTTATTGATCAACGGCACGTTAGCTCCGGCACGATCATGATCGAATCGAGCCTCACTCAGGTTAGTATGTGCCTCCTTCACGCGCGTGCCTTCCACATTTTCCCTATATCGAATGGATTATGGTCGGTAGACGAACGTGATCATTACGCGATAGAAACGATGGAGTGTCGAGGTGATTATCTAGTAAGTAGGTACACATGATAGATCGATAATCTAATATCCAATGAGAGATGTGCTTACGCATATTGTACGGTGATTAAAACCCTTTGCCCGTTCAAGTTCCACCTTTTTCATTTGTGTTTGCATCTGACTAGGAAGAAGGGACGCAACGCAGCGCGCGTTAGCGTTCTTTTGCAAAGCGCTACTAACGTTTTTTGGACTTGAGAAATTTGAACGCGCCGCACTTTAATCCGATCTCGGGACCCACCCATATATGTACATTTTCTTCGGATTTTGTATAGTATCAGATGATTGAGTATGCAGAAACGCTCCGAAAGGCTCCGAGAGTGGTTATTTTCGAGAGCGCCAATGATAGCAGCCTAGGGGTAGGGTGCCGCTTTTGGGGTACTCACAGACGCCCTCCGGCCTCAACTCGCACCGGCTCACTTTCAAAGCCGAGTCCGAGTCGACCGATATGTTTCTTGCTTTCCGAGATTTATGAATGCCGGAAACAAACACTCTATGTATACATGAATCATACACTATATATAACGTTTTCTTTGTAAGGTTATTAGTGATCATCCTAACCAACCCCCGATCAGCTCGAAGCGAACTCGCGAATTCGAAGGGGTGCCCAAACCTACTTGAACATACCAAGTAATGTAACGTACACATCTAACTACACGCCCCTTCCGGGATCGTCGAAAACGCACTTTTCCAAACTCCTATGAAGCAACCCTTCTCATGCACCGTCCAGCCCATCCGATAAACCCCCACCCCACGCAATCCAATCCAATCCAGTCGGTACACAATCGATTTGCACCCCCAAACTCTCAAAATCACTTACCGCAATTGGGTCAAAGTCACATTAGAAAATAAACGCACCCGGTCCTTGACCTCCGACGATTCTGTAGCGCGATTATTCGTAATTCCTTCCTCCTCCCCCTTGTGCTTTGCTCGTGTGTGATTGTGGAAGATAAGACAAAATGAGAAAAACAAGCATAGGAATCTGATATCGGTATTGATTATTGATAACTGATACTGATACTGATAATCATGCCCCGCCCCGTGGCTGCGCCTGACACGAGCACGAGCACGCGCACGCGCACACACACGCTCTGATCATCTGACGCGTACGGTTCCCCCGCCTCATCTACCCTGCCAACAATGTGTTCAATTCCAGCCGGGGCCCGACTCGAGTCAAATAGTTATGAACATACTCTAAGAAGCGGTGCATCGTGATTATTTCATCTCGGATCTGAACACTGGACACTGAACCAAGGCAAGCAGGCCACAGACATCAGATAGTGACACCCTGCCCCCGGACCACTTGACACTACCCATGCGCCCCGTGCTGGTGGCCTTGCTCTAGCAACAATGATGGATATGTACCCACAAGGCCCGGAAACTGGGACCCGGATACTTGATACATATTTGATACTCGTACTCGCGTATGCGTTGAGAAGCAGTGGGGTGTCAGACCTGAGTACTGAGTTGAGCGAGGACTTACTGGGTGTTGATTGTTCCACTCGCAGAATTCTATGTAATAATTCACAGATTTCTCTGATCTCGCGCACGCGTAGAGATAAGACTTTGATCGTGTACACAAACGCAGTGGCAGAGTTGTGTATATATGACGGGGACCGGACAATCGACACACCTCGGGTCGTATACCAGCAAACACCATAGAAACGGCACATCATGCCCACCTAAGGGTCTTAGGTCTCAAGCGACCAAATGCTAAACCTCCACCTCTGGGCCCCGGCTTCACCGTGGTCTCGTACCACTCAGTTTTAATTGGATTGGTACGACGCTCGATGATAGTCGGTGATGGCGATGGTTGTGTGGGATTGACTTGGACGTAGTAGCTCGAGCGGAACCTACGCGCACCCCATATGATAGGTTCACGCGTGTGAAGAGCGCGGGACTCGGACTTGCTCAGTGGAAACTCCTGGGGCGTGTGTATACTTAGTCTAAGACACTAGGTCAAGTATGAAAAGCTATTCCCAAGGGTAGATGATTCTAGGTCGAAAGTTAGAGTTGTTGGTGATATGGGCTAATTATGGGGTATTCAAAGGGATCATCGATTTTTATATTTGGAATTCAGGTTCATCCGTCGGCATGCACCATGGGGAGCTCGATGATTATCGATGGTGCACGAGGACGGTTGGGCACTAGTCATGCACTAGGATGTATTTTATTCCGAGCAGAAACCTCGTGCTTGCATGGGCGAGGTGTGCTCAAAGCTGCAGACACCCGCGTCTTACGAATGCATCGCGCCGCGCTGTGCGGCATGACGATTCAGTACCCAGGATCAAGCCATCATAGAAGTCGGATCAGAATTCCCATTGGCCTCGTACGCTACGTCCTCGCAGTTGTCACTTCTCGCTCCGTGATTAGTGATGCTCCAAGCTACGGATGGAACTGTATCTGACAAGTAGCCTGGAACGTTGAACAGAAGGGACCCCTGAGGGCTGAGGACTGTGGTTGATAGAAATTGCAGCGAGTCACAAGTGTGACGTGGGCGAGGCGCGCGCTTTGTGGCCCGAGTCGGCTTGGCATGCGGCGTCCGTGAGGCGGGGCGAGCCGGGTGCGAGCCGGGTGAGCTGGGTCAGATCGTGTTCCCGATATGGGAGAACCGGATGGTTCGGATAGAGGGATATAAAGAGAGAGGAGAGAGCTGGGTGAAGTACGCAGCCATGCTCCAGCGTTCGACGTCGCCCATCTTCTTTGTCCGGCATCCCCCGTCGTCTCGCGCACAGGACATCTCGCGCCTCCTCGACCCGGCATACTCCTCGGCCGCGTTTGCTCCAAACTCCGCCTACGTCGACCGCCACGGCGAGCTCCACGACCCCGACTACCGCCACTTCCCTGTCGCCCAGCCGAAGCGCCGCCATTCCAACTCCGCCATTCCGTCGCGCCCGCGCTGGGAGTTGTTCGACGACGAGGACTCTGCCGACGAGGCCGAGGACGACCATTTCAGCCCCGCCCGGCGCACGTCCTTCTCGTCGCACCAGCCCAAGCGGCCGGTCTACTCGTACTCGTACGTCCCCGCCCTCATCGCCCCGCACTCGTACGACTCCAACGCCACCGTCCTCGACGATGCCGATGACGACGCGTTCGCCGCGCCGCGCCCCAGTGGCGTCTCCCGCATCCTCTCCCGCACAAAGCGCGAGCTCGCCCGCAGACGCCGCTCCCTCGACGCCACATCGTCTTCCTACTCTCCCACCCTCCTCGCCCCAGACACTCCCACCGCCACCGTCGTCTCTGAAGAGCACGACTCCGCGTCCCTCCACGCTCCCTCCCACCACCACCCCCTCTCCCATACCCTCTCCCACCAGTCCTACTACTCCGACTACACCTTTTCCCACATCCGCTCCCAGCGTCCCGCCACCCCAGTGCCAGAGTACACACCCACCGCCCCAGAGCCAGAGTGCGAGCAGGCGTGGACCCCAACCTGTGGCCAGGCCCTGCGCAGGCAGTGGCAGGCCCTCTCGCTCCGCGTACGTTTCGGCGTGTTCAGGGCACAGCGGAGCTTGAAGCGCCGCCTTGCCATGCTATAGCGTTCACTTTCCATGTTTTCGGCTTCTCCCTCGCGTTCTTGGCATTGCATTCGTATCTGCATCTGTATCTGTACCGACTACAAACAAATTCGCATCTCAATCCTCTGGATACCCATTCAACAGCTCAACACACTCAACAAACTCCCATGTCATCATATCATTATGCATCTCCACTGTATCTTTTTCTCCCCGCGTCTTCGTTTGCTTGTTGTTTTTTTGCCTTGGGTTTCATACCTTTGGACTCTTTTCTCCTCCTAGCTAGCTACGCACAACTCGTCACGACCTGCCTGACTCGTCCGTCCGCTCGCGCCACTTACTACTACTCGCACTCTCACAGAATCGCAATCGCATCTATGTATACATATATACAAACTCGAATCAAGCCCTCGATGGGCAGTCTTTCTCTGTACTTGGCTGTCATTTGTTTACATAGCTCTTTTGAATATACAAAAACATCAACCAAAATCCCAAATTGAATCTCCGCACACGTCAGCCCCTTTCTCATCTCCTCTCAATGCTTTGGAAGCAACACAATGAGCTAATTTGGGAAGCCACCGAACGTGATGCCGACGGAAACACGGATCTTTTTTTTTTTCTAAGGAGCAAACGCTGACTCGACGCGGCTGACAACTGCTTAGTACGCGCGTTTTCTATGGAAAAACTCTTCCCGGAGCTTGGAGATACGATGCCGCATGTTGATGCGTTGCGAGTGCAGGTACGTACTCCCGGCAAGGCTTACTAACTCGGAGTCGGTGAGTCACCTCGGCGACAGCGCTGTTGTTGTGGTGAGGTAAGAGTGATACATACAGCACACACAGCCCTGGGTGTTTTCATGGTGACTAAACCGGGTACGGTGTGAGTCGTTGGACGTGCTCTAGGATCCAACTCCGAGCCTCTTGTCATGATAGGAGCTGTTGATTGGTGTATGGTGTATGGCATTGCCAGTTGTTACGATCATGGGATTTAGAGTTTCGGATAGTGTTTTCGAGTTACATTGTTCAGCCACCACACTGTGAAACTCTATTTGAAAAATATTCTCTCAGAAGGTTCTTTTTCTCAGTCTCGGACCTGGGATGTGCGCATGATCAGTGTATCTGATATCTGATATACAGTGAGTGGCACAATACGTTAGACCTGAACAATAATTCTTGTTTCTAATTAGAGAGGACATTTATGCTTACTTAGCCGAAACCCCACAATCATCAGCTGAACGCCACCCCCACATTAATATTACTTAGACTATGTATACATGCATAACAACATGTGCCTAGATGTCAGATATTCATTGTACCCATGTCTTTTCCTTATCCTTATCTTTCGTTATAATCCCCTGTCTGTCTGTCCAATGTCGATTAGCAGTAGTCAAATGACACATGAGTTTGGAATTCCAGAACAACCCCCATCTTGAGTAGCCGATGTGCGGTGAGACTGCGCTCGCATTGTGTCAATGTAATGTAATGATAATCCACGTGTGTTGTTCAGAACGTTCTTTTGTTCTCTCGGTCGGTGTCAGGTGAATACTCGTAGACTTTTATGTAGAAGTTCCAGAGAGTGCTTCTATCGGATGTGTGATTCAATCAATGTTCAATAAACAAACCATATAATATGAGAACCTGTCTCGTCCCTATCTAGCCGAGACCCCAAAACCCCGCGCCCGCCGCGATCAAAACGCCACCCCCGCACTTCGTTGAGACCTTTGAGCAAGGAGAAGAAGAAGGAGACTCTGCTGGAGGACCACATATGTAATTACGTGTTTTCTGATCTGACTGCATTGCTTTCTCTTTGTGAAAATATATATCATTCTGGATCTGAGTTACAGTGAGCGCTGGAAACCACCATGGTCAGGGCCTACCTGTGAAACAAATCGATCGATCATTTATGTAGATTTCTGATTCGTAGATTGCACGTCGTGACTCGTGTATTTTTTTTCATGTCGAACGATTGCGTCATTAAATGGATGGATTTTTTCTGTGCAATCACACATACACGCCAGAACCTTGAAACTGCTTCCGCTTTCGAAATTGAAAATGACTTCGGCTGTAACATGGTGCATAGTCGAGATTGTCTCCCCGCCGAGTGGTCAGAAACAGACGAGAGGGGATTTCAATACATTCGATTCAATGTACCAAGCAAAAAGTGGCGTCCTGCTGATACTATATAATACATACAGCCGAAACACCGCCACTCTCCACACCTTCTTGAAAGCTCCACATGTTATTCTTACACCCGGAAGCAATTATACACAAAAAGTCCGCAATGACGTTGTTGTACCTCGGATGCGTTTTGGGCCGGTCAAATGGCTGTGCGGCGGTCCGCCGCCAGGGTTCTCAGAAATAACGGCGGATAAGAGGCGTCCCGGTTTGATGCGGTTGATGCGGTTCGTCGGGGCGTCGGTGGGGCGCGGGAGGCAGTGAGTGAGGATGTCGCGGTTTGACTGAGACGAGATGAGCCGGTGCGCTTTGATGATCGTGGTGGTCTGGGGTCCGGGGCGGCGGCGGGGGGGCGCATGGTGATCAGTTGTTTTCATGTTGAGCATATAAGGGGTTTCTCGTTCAACGTTCAACTAGATCATGAAGGTTTACCTCGAAGCATGTATGACCCACGTGTCATAATGTAATCCAAGGCAGTTGTATGAACAAGCCCGCAAAGGTAAGTTTATGTCCCTGTTGAATTAGAGCCCCAAGTGCACCATGCCAGAAATATGACACAAATGTCTTGAATAGTGACGTTTGAATGACTGTTGATCATATGACATGGTAATCTAATTCTTGCCTTCTCATTCGAGACTTCGGTCATTGATGACTTGTATACACGTACATCCACGGTACGGTTATTTAAGTTCCGGAAGCATAAGTTTCTAGTCCAACACCAGAGTTCGACGAATCAGAGGAGAGGTCATCGTGTTGTCGGTGTTTCGAGTCCAATAACCATAGAAAAGACTACTTTCGTCAAAGATCCATGTCCTCAATCAATGTCGATGTGGCAATACTAGAAGTACCGGTACAATCTGATAGTTTCCGAGGTGTACCCTCAAGCAATCCCAGAATCAGTGAACGTATAGCCATTATCCGATGAACACATTCCCAGACTCGAAACATCGTGATAAGTAGGAAGCTCATGCACACGCACACAAGTGGATCTCTTGGACAGCATGTACATGGCTGTCTGCAGCAGGGAGGGGCACAAGGTCGGTCTCATGACGCGCATATCCATCGATAGCGCACAGTTCGCCTCAAACTGTCTGTAGACAGACAAAAGGAAGCGCTTCTGTCATTTCCCAATCGATGGCACATCGATGGAACTTGCCCATGATGGTGAGGGACTCTAATCAATACACAATCAAGATGAGAACAAAAAAGGGCCTTGGAATCACGAGGTCACGATTGGGGCCTGATATGATATCATTAAGGATGGCCGCGAAAGAGTTAATGTGCAATAGGTGTATAAGTGGGGGGCGTGACATTCGGAAAAGAACAATCGAAAGAACAAAGCAGCTACTGAGTTAACTGCCGGCAAGGATCATGCTCCCGCGACCATGGTCCGGGTTCGTGTTTACGGTCGTAGCAAAACTCATCAGCACTTCGAGGCGACTTCTCTGAACCAGGTCGATTGTGTTTACACATCCCGTTTTGAGGAGGATTTACGATATAGGCTAATCCAAATTGGTGACCACATTGGAGTAGAAGAGACCGGTGACTCTAAAGGGAGACTTCCAGGGACAGATGCGTGAGGAACAAGATATCCCAAGGCAGTGCGCACCGGAACTGCGACATAGGTGTCTGGAGCAGTCGAGCTTAGGGAACAGACTTCACAAACGTAGAATTACACGACCGTACGCGCCAGCCGATGGAATAGGCAATACAAGACATACCTGTACATAGCTTACCATCTTTGCGTATCTTCTCTCTTCTCTTCTCATGACTGCCATCCTTCATTCATGCTGTCACGTCATCGACCTTGCTGTGTGGCAATACTTATGTGCAGCCCAGCCACCAGTGGGAACTGCCCCGACAGGGTGGGCACAGGTGATCCTCCAGTGCAACCTTGGTACACCCGCGGCTGTGAGTGGGGTAGAATGCCGTATCTATTCCAATAACGGAGAATGGGGAGGCATGCATCCAGCGTGGGGGCAGGGGTGGTGTTACCCTCATTCGTCGGGGAAGTCATGTCTCTGTATATGTGAGCACGAGGCGGGGGGCGCGCTGCTGGAGCAAAGGAAAGATGGAGCAGGTGGTCGACGGCTCGCGTCTTCTGAGGTGTTGAAGCGGCCTCAAGGCTCCACGAGGACAAAACCAGTTTCCTGATTTGGTAATCTTATGGATTGTCCGCCGTGTATTTGCTGTGTCTTTGAAGATAAAGCCTGCGACCCTGCAAAGTCGTGGATTGCCTGGTGTGTCTAGAGGTGGGTCAGATGATGGATGTACTCCGATATTATTCTTACATGGAAGAAAGTCAACTTCAGGAGTAATATTTCGGGCGAACAATGCCCAATATGAGTGATTAGCTATGGACCCACCGTAACTTGTGTCAATAGTATTCTGATTCGAAAACGCGTCAGATGTGCATGGTTTCATGGGAAAAGTTCTAATTTGTCGCTAAAGACTATGATTTATGATGTGGCTATGGGAGGGCGGTACAGGCAAATGATACGGCTCTAAAGTACGTTGAGTTTAATAATAACACCATTCGGCTGAGCGCATATCACGCGAATTGGCTACATGAGAAGCGTGCCAACATTGGTTTTGGCTGTCCGCCGGCCGGGAATTATCAATCATCCCTGATTGGTCTGTAGCTGAGGCCGTCGAGCAAACAGTAGTTAGGCAACAAGGGCCGGAACGGCACATGGCCAAAGAATCAGAATATCAGAACGAGAAGCACTAGGAGTTATTTCTCCAGCGACCGTACTTGTTTGGGGTACACCTTCCAGTCGGAGAAGTGTTTCATTCCGGCAGAAGGGAAGAGTGATGCTGAAGTCGGGACCAAACCATGTTCAAATCCTAACGGCATTGCCAACTGGATTTGATTCGCGAACACGAGACGCATGTTGTCAAATGACAAACGTCTTTAATCACTCTTGGGTTAGCATTCGCACAAGCTTACTAGTGAGAAGAGTGAGTAGTCAAGAGATCATTCGACTATTTCCGGCACAATAGGGAGTTGGTAACACGCAGCGCGAATCCTCACCCGCGGTTATGACAATCCGAGTGCAGAAGTAGCCGAGGGATTCTTTGTTTAGATACCGTCGCCGGTATTGACGGGAAATACGGACCAAAGAAGACAACGACGAAGTTGAAGCATGATGCGAACCGCTCCACTAGGCCCGGCGGCGCTTCTGAAAACAGATTCACAAGAACGACATCATATCGAGTGAGAAATCCTTCCACCAGGCTTCCATTGCTAAGCCGGTTCAACCGCACTCAACGGAGGTTTTTGGAGTCTATCAGAGTCGTAATTCGACTGAGTAGAGCAGACTCGCCATTGTCCTGCAGTGATGGCAAGTGCAAAGATCACGTGTTGAACTTTTTTTTTCCAGCCAGTAACCACAAGTCAATTTCACCTTATCCACTCTGGTTGTCCAGCACTTGGCTTCCTCCAGAACATCCATTCGTCCTGGTCTTCTGTACTTCTCTGATAAACTCACGGTCAACCATGTACTGAAATGGCATGAGACAGAACCACCGAGTGTGGCGACTTTCGTCCCAAGTCGTGCCCCGGAAAGTAACTAGAGACTTGTCTAACGTCCGAAGATAACGGGCGCTTATGCTTGGTAGGAATTGTGTGGGAAAGTCTTCCGGTTTAACGGCACGGCTTACATTTCGAACCTGTGACATTTTAATGGTCGAGTTTCCGTGGATCATTGGTTCACAAGACTGATATTTTCCATGTGTAGTATACTTACCATTGGGTTGATCGCGGGGTCTAAAATATTCATTTATCAACTCTATCGTACATCTAGAAGTAGTCTGTTCACTGCTTTTTTGGTTACTATTCTTGTGGTAGTCATTAACACCCACTTTAGACTAAGTACCATACAGTGAGTCATGGATATATGATTGCAAACCTACTGGTTCCTGTGTGCTAAGAAAAAATCAAGAGGCTGATGAGACCCACTTGTTGCTGAGCACCATTACTGTCATCTCTGATTATCCTATCTTGGGCAGCACCTGACTTAGACATAGCATGGGAAGGGGCAGTTAGTGATCATGAGCCCCATCACATGAAGTCTAGCCCTTGGGTCTAGAAGGACATGGTTGAGACCATCCCTTAGCAATGATTGCTAGTGACATCACTTAGCAACAATGGTACTTTGCCTCACAACATAAATATTAAAAGACACATGACCCCCCCTATCCTTCATTCTTCTTGTCTCACTTACCAGCATACCTTACCAGCATCTATACTTCAGATATTGACATTGGTATGCTCTCCTTCTTCTTGACACATATTATGCACCTTTTTGACATCACATACATACACTTGATAACCATACTGACACCCAGTATGCATTACAGACACTTTGGCAAACACCATTGCTGTAAGGGAACTAGTCTTACAGTTGTCCCACCCCTGCTGGGCTTAGCCTGTGGGGATTGGCACCTCTATCTAGCTGACCTCCAGGCTGCCTGGCCCTCCTTACTCCCTTGCCATCTTGGCTACCAGGCTTAATGAGTATATTGTACTTGGCACATGATGTGTTGTTGTCTATCATTGATCCTTCTACTACCAGACCCAATTAGTCAGTAGTTCATAGTCATTGGCCTCTGCTTTGTCATTAGGCTGTAGTCAGTGGCCCCTGGGCTTAGTCATAGGTACTTAGTCATCCAGTAGTCCTGTAGTATAAATAGGGGTCTGGACAATAGCATTGCTTTTGGGTTTCTTCACTAGCATAACTGTGAGCTTGGCCAGTGCAGCCCCTTGCCTTCTGCCTTGCCCTCCACCCTTGCCTCTGGTTGTCACCCACCTCTTGCCTGCCATGCCTCTGGCTGGTTTGCTTGTCACTTGTCTTTTGACTGAAGAGTCAGGTCATGAGTGGCAGGCTTGGCTTGGACTATCCATGGCTGATGTCCCCTTACAGTTGCTTGTGGTGACTATCTTTCCCTTTTTTGACTGCTAACAAATAGTATAAATACCTCCTATACATACCTAGTGAAGATAGAGAAAAATTACCCAACATAAATTGTTTCCAAAAGCTCCCTCAGCTCTCCAGCTTCAGATATCTCTCTTGTTCACTCTCATCATTGTTAACAGCTTACCAACAAGGCCTTGATGACTTAGTTTTCAATTCAACATAGTTACCATCTGCAGGTACTCTTTTTGTGTCTTTTGTCTAAGCAATGCTAGTAACTATGGCTAGCAACTAGTATTACATTTGTTCTCCAGCCCCTACCAACTTCACTCACCCCCCTTTTTTTCTACATCTTCCATCTCTTGCTAGGCCCTTACCAACCCCAATGATCCATCCTTATCAGTTCCTTTATCCCCCTCCCCCCCATCCTTAGCACTATTTGGCAATGACTCTTAGTCTTCCTCTTTATTCCTTCTGTTCACCCCTATTGCCATCATGACTCTTTGTTACCAACTAGCATCTTAGGCTAGCAATAGTGACACTCCTTACTTGCTCCTTTTTTCCACTGACACCTCTTCTTGCTCTCATTCTCTGGAATGATTACTGACTTGCCCTCACATATTACTTCCTATTGCCAGCCCTCAAACACACAATTTACTTCCTATTGCTAGCTATCCTATCTAGTTGTTTGTGTTTAGGTTTTTGTTCTCTGCATGGCAGCTAGGCAGCATAGGAGCACATCCAGGCATGTACATTACATGACTTGATATGTGTGTCTATATTTCTCAAGTGGGGCTTGATGCAGGGAGGTTCTTGTCACACTATCATGTAAGGCTGGGAAGGAGAGATACCTGGAGTTTTATACTACTTACTTTGTGGAAATAGATACCAACCTGATATGAAGCCAAATCTTGTGGACCAATATGTGTTTATGTTTTTTCAATAGTGGTCCAACAGAGGGTGGAAGGTGACTTTTTGACCTGCCACTGTGGAAGCCATATTTAGTAAGCCAAATGTCAGTTGAAGTCACAGGAGACATATTTGACCATGGGTGTATATGTCTTTGAAGGAAACACTATAAGGTGTCATAACACTGACAGGAGATACTGTCAGGGGACTTCCATGTCTGGACTCCCTATTCTGACCTATGACAACTCTCCTCAATCCAACCTCCTTCCCTGAGCTTTGCCCTACACTCCTGGGGCTCCCCCCAGATCCCTGGAGATCTCAGAGGTCATTTTCCTTTTCAGAAAACCTCCAGAACTTTCTGTATTTTCTCTTTGAGCATATTCCAAGGGTTAGGGTTAGCTCCAGTCATCTGTACAGTTGTTCTCATGCCTCTGCTGCCTGCTGATAGTGGAGATCCTTAGACTTGTTCTCTTTGGATTCCCCTCTGCTAGGTGATTAGTTACCATTGTATCATTAATTACCTTTCTAATATAACTTTGGATTCCTCTCTGCTAGCTGTGTAATTGAGCCACAGCTCCTGAAGGTTGCCCTTACAGCAGAACAAGTCTCTAATTCTGGTCTGGAAGCCCCTTATAGCCTGCAAGGAGTCTCTGAGCCCCCATTTATTGCTTCCCCACCAGGCTTAAACACACATGGAACTCTATGTCTCAGCTCACCAATCCAGACAGCCCCCTGGAGGCTATGGCCCCTCAGGATGAGGCCTGGACTCACTTGCTGCACCTAGAGAGCCAGGTGCAAATGACTCAATCTTCCCTCACTCATTATACAACCAAACTCTCCACCCTCTGCCAAATAACTGACTTTATTTCCCAATCCCTCCAGGTGCTGTTAGAGCACCTGCCCCCTACCACTGCACCACCCCCAACAGCTCTGGTAGTCCCCCCAGTAGCTCTGGTAAACCTCCAGGCATGGATTCTGTGCTCTGCACTCCCAGACACATATGATGGTGATCACTCTGGTGAAGAGCATTCACCTCAGCAGGAATGCCTTTGATTCTGATGTGCTAAAGATAGCCTGGGTATTGTCATACATGAAGACTGGATGGGCCTCCACCTATGCACTATGGGTGTTTCAATGCCATAGAGGAGTTGGGAGCTTTGTGGACTGGGCCACCTTTGAGAAAGACTTCTGGGCAGAAGTCTTCCCAATAGATCCTGCCAAATCTGCCAATTTTGGCACTGCATGACAGGGAGCAGTATGGACAGGGAAGGTGGACATTGGACAAGTACATTGATTCCTTCTGGGTGTTGGTCAAGCAGGCAGCATACCCAGATGGCCTTCAATTGTGCCCACCTTCTGGGATGGCCTGCACCACACATTGATAGAATGCATTGACAACCTGGCTGAGGGCCACCTGGATGATGAGCAAATTGCCTCTTGGTACAAGGTAGCCTGGGACCAGTGGCAGCTCATGGAGATCTGACAGGAGCTACACTGCATGCACCCAATGCACTGCCACACTCTGGTGGCAAGTCTCTGGCACCCTGCTCCTATGCTTTCAGCACCAGCCTTTGCACTGGCCATCCCTGCACTGCAACTCCTGCTGCTGGGCATTTTTATGGACATAAATGCTGTCCAACAGCATCACCCTGCACTACTGCTATGCTAGAGATGCAAAAAGCTGAAGCACTTTGCATGACACTGCCTGCTGAGCCTCAAGGTGCATTACCTCTCAACCACCAAGCAAGAGGAGTTCCTCCTGCAACTGCTGGCTGCAAAAGATGCTGCTGGAGTTCCATCACCAGATGAGCTGGCACCAGAGAGTGGCATATGGGCTCCCCTCCCAGCCTGGAGGAGGATTTTTAGTCAAGCAATGGATGAGATGTATGCCTCCATTGCTGAGGACTAACAGGTTCACATGTCTGTTGTTAGAAAATGCAATTGAATTTTCCAATGTCAATCAGGCTAAGACAGACAAACCTCCAACCCCTCCTTCAGATGTACAAAGCCCAACTTCAGACTCTGAGCCAGGCTCCTCAATGCCAGTCAGGCTCTGCCCATGTCACCCCCCAACCTGGGAAAGCTGACTGCTCCAACAGTATATAGTGGCCTCAAACCCCTCCACAAACTCCCTGCACCTCAATGTGGAAATTAAGACTACAGACACCCAGCAAACTTGCAGAGTCACCACCCTCCTTGATAGCAGAGTCACCAGACTGTTCCTGGACTTCAACTTTGTGAAGTGCCATGGCTTGACTATGCAGCTGCTCTCCAAACCCATTTCAGTGTTCAATATTGATGGGATGCTCAACAAAGCAGGTGTCATCAGCTCTGTGGTAGATCTTTTCCTCTGCTACCAGAACCATGCCAAGCATGTGGTTTTTGCAGTCACCAGCCTAGGCAAGCAGGACATGATTCTTGGCTTCACCTGGCTCCAGGAGCACAACCTTGATGTAGACTGGGGCTGGGGCAAGGTAACAATGAGCCAGTGCCCCCAGAGGTGTTCCACTTGCACTACTGAGGTCAAGGAAGAGTGCCAGGCTGAAGTTTGAGAGCATGCAGCCATCCAGGCTGCCCCTGGCATTCCCCCATAGAGAGGCCCTCTATGGAGATGACCAGAGCAGTGGTAGGACTCCAGAGGAGAAACTAGGGGGAGAATCTTATGGAATATGCAACCTGGAGCTCCCAGATGAGGCAGCAGAGGTTGGAGACCAGATCTAAGCCACCACCCTGCACTTGCTGCTCTCTGTCATGGACATCTAGGCTAGCCAGACAACATCCCAATGGCTGGTGCAGGCCTTTATCACCTATTCTGAGCCCTGGGTGTTCCAGGACATCATGCCTCAACACCTCCACACATTTGAGGATGTGTTGTCCAAGGCCTTGTTTGACTTGCTCCCAGAGTGCAAGCAATGGGACCACACCATTGAATTAGTGCCAGACTCCAAGCCTGCCAGCTGTAAGGTCTACTTGCTAGTGCCCAAGGAGCAGGACAAGCTGGACACCTTCCTGCAAGAGAACCTGGAGTCTGGTCACATCTGCTCCTCCAAGTCTCCAATGGCTTCTCTGGTCTTCTTCATCAAGAAGAAAGATGGCTCTCTCTGACTGGTCCAGGACTATTGGGTTCTTAATGCCATGACAGTGAAGAATTGCTACCCCCTTCCCCTCATTTCTGAGCTCATCAATAACCCCTGGGGCAGGCAGTACTTCACTAAATTGGACATCTGGTGGGGCTACAACAATGTGTGTATCCACAAGGGAGATGAGTGGAAGGCTGCCTTCCAGACCAACTGGGGACTACTTGAACCCCTTGTTATGTTCTTCAGACTTACCAATAGCCCAGCCACCTTCCAGACTATGATGAACAACTTCTGGGATCTCATTGCCAAAGGTGTTGTGTGTGTATACCTTGATGACATCCTCATCTACACCAAAATGCTGGAGGAGCACCACCAGATCACATGCATCATCCTGGAATGCCTTCACAATCACCAGCTCTATCTCAAGCCAGAGAAGTGCAAGTTTGAGCAGACCCAGGATGAGTATCTCAGGCTGATCATCTCATACAGGGCCATGGAGATGGATCTGGTGAAGGTAGCAGATGTGACAGAGTGGCTGGAGCCCAAGAACAAGAAGGAAGTACAGGCCTTCTTAGGTTTCACTAACTTCTACCAGAGGTTAATCCAGGATTTCTCCTATCACACCCACCTGCTGTTTGACCTCACTGCTAAGAATGCCACCTGGAGTTGGGGACCCCCAAAACAGACCACTTTTGACACTCTCAAGTGTGCCATCACCTCCAGGCCAGTCCTCCTTCTCCTGGACAACAACTCTCCCTTCTGGGTGCAAGCCAACAGCTCTGACTTTGCCACCAGGGCTGTTTATCACAACAGTCCCAGGAGGATGGGAAGTGGCATCCAGTGGCCTTCTACTCCAAGAGCTTGAACATGGTAGAGTACAACTATGAGATCCATGACAAGGAGATGTTGGCCATCATCCAGTCCTTTGAGGAGTGGCAGCACTTCCTGGAGGGTGCACAGTATAAGTTTGAGGTGTGGACAGATCACAAGAACCTTGAGTACTTCTGAATAGCCAAGAAGCTCAACTGTTGACAGGCCTGGTGGTCCCTATACCTAGCCAACTTTGATTTTTTGCTACACCACAAGCCAGACTGGAGTATGGGAAAGCTGGATGCCCTGTCCCAGAGAGCAGACCATGGCACCAGAAGAGATGACAACAGCAACATTGTGCTCCTCTGGCCAGAACTGTTTGCAATCTAAGCCATGGAAGGTCTAGCTGTCCAGGGAGCTGAGGTGAACATTCTCCAGGACATCCAGTGTAGAAACTGGGATGGTCAGCAGGAGGAACCCATCACTTGGGCAGCCCAGGCACTAAAATTGGGATGTACCACCAGTGCCAAGTCCATCTGTGCTGATGAGTGGGCCCTCCAAGACAGGCTCCTGACCTTCTGGGATTGCATCTATGTGCCCAACATCCCAAAGCTCTGCTGGAGGATTGTGGAGCAGCACCATGACTCCTGGATAGCTGGACATCCTGGCCAGTGGAAGGCATTAGAGCTAATGTCTCAGAACTACTGGTGGCTGTAAGGGGACTGGTCTCTGGACCATCCCACCCTAGCCTAGCTTAGTTTGTGAGGAGTGGCACTCTATCCAGCCAGCCTCTAGACCACCTGGCCCCTTCTTACTCCCTCACCATCTTAGCTCCCAGGCCTAATGGATATATTGTACTTGGCACATGGTATATTGTTGTTTATCATTGATCCTTTTACTAGACTATCCATGGCTGATGTCCCCTCATAGTGGCCCCAGATGTCCTGGTATATTGGATCTTACACTAGTACATGCAATCTTCATCTCTAGACCAAGCCCCAACATTGTCTCACCAGACAGCTCCATCCTTTACCCATCCCCACAGAGCAATGGAGCATTGCCTCAGTGAACTTGATCATAGAGCTCCTAGATGCTCATGGTAATGATGCCATCATGGTGGTGGTAGACCTATGTGGCAAGCAAGCCCATTTCATCCCTACTCACACCACTTGCTCTGCCATGGGTGTTGCTAACCTATACCAGAAGAATGTATGGAAGCTCCATGGCCTCTCTGATGCCTATGTATCAGACCAGGGCCCACAGTTTGTAGTGGAGTTCACCAGAGAGCTCTACCAACTGCTCAATGTGAAGCTCCACACCTCCACTGCCTACCACCTGCAGTCTGGTGGCCAGACCAAACATGTGAACCAGGAGCTCAAACAGTACCTCTGCCTCTTCTGCAATGAGCATCAGGACAACTGGGATGAACTACTTCCTGACACCAAATTCCAGTACAACAACCATGTTCACACTGCTACCCAAGTGTTGCCCTTCTTTCTGGACACTGGGCATCACCCACACATGGGCTCTGAGCCCTGGGCCAGGGCCTTGGAGAACAAAGCTGTGGACAAATTTGTGGACAAGATGAAGGTGGCACAGGAGGAAGCCAGGGTGGCTCTGTCAAAGGCAAAGGACAACATGGCATGGTACTATGACTACAGAAGAACCCCTGTGCCCAAGTACCAGCTAGGAGATTGGGTTTACCTGGATGCCTCCAACATTACAACCACCCAACCATTGAAAAAGCTCTCACACTGTCAATTAGGACCCTTCACAGTAGAATGGCAGGTAGGGCCCCTAGCCTATTGACTCCAGCTCCTGGCAGGGATGCACCAGCTTCACCTGGTGTTCAATGTGGTCAAGCTGACACTGGCCCTGGAGGACCCTATTCTGGGGTTACACACAGTGCCCTCTCCACTCCTGGTGGTGGTCAATGACAATGATGAGTACAAGGTGGAGGAGATCCTGGACAGTTGTCTATTCCAATGACAGCTACAATACAAGGTGAAGTGGAAGGGCTACAGAATTGAGGACATCTCTTGGGAACCATCAGAGAACATGCATGCACTGGGGCTTGTCCAGGAGTTCCACCAAAAACATCCAGATGCACTGCAGGCCATCCAGGGGATTTATCCCATCTTGCCAGTGGACCAGGCAATCTAGAACTTCTTCTACCCTGCATGTTACAAGTCAAGATACTGCATGCTGGAGGGGAGGTGATGTCAGGGGACCTCCATGTCTGGACTCCCTATTCTGACCTACAACAACTCTCCTCAACCCAACCTCCTTCCCTGAGCTTTGCCATGCACTCCTGGGGCTCCCTCCAAATCCCCAGAGATCTCTGGAGGTCATTTTCCTTTTTGAGAAACCTCTGGAACTTTCTATATTTCCTCTTTAAGCATCTCCCAAGGATTAGAGTTAGCTCTGGTCATCTGTACAGTTGTTCTCACACCCCCACCACCTGCTGATGTGTGGCACCAAGCAGTGGGGATCCTTAGACTTGTTCTCTTTGGATTCCCCTCTGCTAGGTAATTAATTATTATTGTATTGTTGATTACCTTTCTAATATAACTCTGGATTCCCCTCTGCTAGCTGCATGATTGAGCCACAGCTCCCAGAGGTTGCCCTTACAGATATACAACATTAGTGAAAACTACGAGAGGTCACTATGGTGGTCTA
Organism: Termitomyces sp. DKA64; assembly: GCA_017657295.1. Lineage (NCBI taxonomy): Eukaryota > Fungi > Basidiomycota > Agaricomycetes > Agaricales > Lyophyllaceae > Termitomyces > Termitomyces sp. DKA64. The sequence goes on along the minus strand of JAGGAV010007864.1, from coordinate 2,672 downwards.
GCTGATTGTGTCAATGCAGGAACTCATGCACCAATAAAGCATGGCACTGATTATATGACAGTTGAAAAATGATGAGTATACATGCAATCATTGAATATGGTGTGCAACTTCATTGTACTTGTAACTGATTCTGACAATATGAAAGGTAATGTAGAGAAGGATACATGCTGTAGACTCTTGATCTTCTGGTGTGTCAAGTGCATATGCATGGCTGACATAGAACTTTTGAGTATCAAGCCATATCTTTCTCTCTGAGAGATCTATAATTGCAAGCTGTAAGAAAGGACCAAAGAGGGACTCAAGCCATTCTGCATTGTAGGTGACCAGCATACTCTATATCAGGGATGTCCTTGTAGCTTTTGGTGGCATCTGATTGCTTATACACAAGCACAATTTGGTATACCTGGGCATTGAGCTGGGATATATGCTGTGGTAGGATGTGTATGTGGTAATGGTGCTTCACTTTGATCTCTGCAAGCACCAAATTATGGGTTTTTAGAATGCCTTGATGACAATACTGCCATCTGTCCAACAAGAATAGGTTCCCATGGCTGTTGGTATCTTGTATTTGCCTGGGGAGCATTGGACTGCAGGAAATTGCTTTCCATTGCTTATATCCTAATTGCCTTGAACAGCAGTAAGAATCATCCTTACAAATGCAATGGCAGTATTATTTGCTTCAGCTTCATCAATGATGTGGGCTGCTTGTTCCTCTATAACATCAACCCTATTGTGTTGAAAGTCAGGGTCAGAAGGGTCTGTAGTTTCCACAGAACTCTCCACATATTTCACTTCCTTCCTGGGTTGAAGTCTGTCTGCTCAGCACTTGAAATCCTCAGTTTGCATGGACTTTGGAGCTGGTTTTTTCCAAATGCTAGCAAGACCATAGTAGACAGCTGCTGATTCACTTGCTATTTTTTTCTTGAATCTCCTGAGAATCTCTGTATCTGGAAGCCTAAGTTCTTCTTTGTTGAGTGCCTTTAGAAGTACAGAGAGGCCAGGGTTTTTCAACATCAGACCTTCCACTATCTTGAGCCCTATCTAGGTGAGAATGCCAAAATGTAATGGAGTGTCAGCCAGACCTCCTAGTTACTCTCATTATTTGTATATCATCATTATTAATTACTTATTAGTCAGTAGCCTCACATAGATGCTACCCTTGTACTGTAGTACATGTTATTCTGTAAGGCAGCACCTTACTCCTGTAGACAGAATCTGTAAGGGCAACCTCTGGAGGCTGTGGCTAAGTCACACCACTGGCAGAGGGAGATTCAAAGTATATTCAATGTCTGTGAGAAGTTTTGGAGGTCTAACTACTCATCTGGCAGGGAGGTCCAAAGAGAATAAGTCTGAGGATCAAAATTGACTCTAGAGCTTCTAATAAGAATACTACATAACACTAAGTCTAGAGTTCAATCCTAAAAGTGGAAGTTTATCTTGATTGGCCTCAATCTCCAGCCTCATGAAGTGTAGCCACTCCAAAGTAAAACCATTGGATAGTCCTAGTTTGAAAGTACTTGTCCCTAAAAGATGGAAGGATAGAAATGTGAGGATGGCTCATAATAAGGAAAACAAGAATGGGGTCTGACTTGGACAGGTCCCCTAACACCACCCCCCCTCTAGAGTGCAGCATCCCAATGCACTGGATAGAAGAAGTTGCAGATTTTTTTGCTTGGTCTGCCACAGAGAGGAGGTAGATGCCTTTGGGGTGTTGGGGTGCTGGTGGTAGGAGTCCTGGATCAGAGCTGGTGCATGCATGTTTGCCTGCAGTTCCCAAGAGATGTCCTCAATGCCATATCCCTTCCACTTCACCTTGAACTGCAACTTCCCATGAAACACTCTACTGACCAGTATCTCTTCCACCTCATATTCCTCTTTGTTGTTGACCAGCACTGGCAGTCATGGTGGTTTGAAGTGTTGGCCTGGAGTGGGATTCTCTGGGGCTGGGAATAGCTTGACAGCATTGCAGATGGGGTGCAGCTGGTGTAGACTTACAGGAAGCCTCAGCTGATAGGCTAATGGCCCTACCTGTCACTCCACCTTGAATGGTCCCAGGTGGCAGTGGGACAGCTTCTGTGATGGTTGTGTTGTCTTTATGTCAGAGCTGTCCAGGTAGACACAATCTCCAGGCTTGTATGCAGGGGCTGGTGTCCCTGGTGTCCTTTATTGATTGTAGTACTGTGTTATGTCCTTCTTTGCCTTTGCTAATGCCACCTTTGCCTCCTCCTGCACTCTCTTCATCCTATCCACAAACTCATTTACTGAGTCATTCTCAGAGGGTCTGCTTGTGGCTCAAAACTCATATGGGGGTGTCATCTAGTGTCCAGGAAGAAAGGAGTCATCTGTGTGAAAGAGTGAACATGGTTGTTGTACTGGAACTCAGCATCAGGCAGGAGCTCATCCCAGTCATTCTGCCACTCATTACAGAACAGTCACAGGTACTGTTCCAGTTCCTGGTTCACATGCTCAGTCTGTAAGAGGACCACTTCACTATATATAGAGCCAGTCAGCATATCCAACAGCTTGGACATTGCACCCTTTTGGGCCAGTTGGTTGAGCACTTGGACTGGCAAGTGTTCCTCTTACAGAATGTCCAAGCTTCAAGGTCACCAGTTCAATTCTCCTAAGATGCACTTTATTCAGGGTCATGTGATTAGAAGTTGCTGGCCTAA
>JAGGAV010007863.1:17955-39689 GCA_017657295.1 Termitomyces sp. DKA64 | reverse complement strand
CTTAACATGAAGCTTCACACCTCCACCACCTACCACCCACAGTCCAATGGCCAGACCAAATGCATGAACCAGGAACTCAAACAATACCTTTGCCTCTTTTACAATAAGCACCAGGACAACTGGGACAAACTCCTCCCTGATGCCAAATTCCAGTACAACAACCATGTTCACACAGCCACTCAAGTCTTGCCCTTCTTTCTGGACACTGGACATCACCTGTGCATGGGCTTTGAACCTCAGGTTTGACCTTTGGAGAATGAGGCCATGAACAAGTTTGTGGACCAGATGAAGATCACACAGGAGGAAGCCCAGGCAGCTCTGGGGCTGCTAGCCTACCAACTCCAGCTCCCCACAGGAATGTGCCAACTCCATCTGGTATTCAATGTGGTCAAGCTAACTCCAGCACCAGCAGACCCTATCCTGGGATGATGCCCAGCACCCCTGCCACCTCCAGTGGTGGTCAATGACAAAAAGGAGCACAAGTTGGAGGAAATCCTGGAAATGCCATCTATTCCAGTGGCAATTACAATACAAGGTGAAGTGGAAAGGCTATGGAATCAAGGACATCTCCTGGGGTTCCCAGGAGAATGTGCATGTGCCAGAACTGGTCAGAGAGTTCCACTGATGACACCCAGATGCACCCTGAGCCATTCAAGGAATCTATCCCCTCTCACCAGCAGACCAGGTGATCCAGAACTTCTTCTACCCTGCACATCAAGGTGACACATGCTAGAGGGGGGGTGATGTCAGGGGACTTCCTTTTCAACCTCTGCCCCAGACTGACACTGACTCTCCAAGACTGACTCCACTCCCCTGAGGCTCATTCAACATCTCCAGGGCACTCTACTGATCCCAGATATCTCTGGAGACCCCCAGAACTTGCCATGATCCCTCAGCAAGCACTTTTGGTCAACTCTGGTTGTCTATACAGTTGTTCCTGTGCCTCTGCCACCTACTGATGTGCCACACTGAGCAGTGAAGATCCTTAGGCTTGTTCTCTTTGGATTTCCCTCTGCTAGGTGATTAGTTACTATTTGTATCATCAATTACCCATTCTAATATACTTTGGATTCCCCTCTGCTAGCTGCATGATTTAGCTGTCACTCCCAGAGGTTGCTCTTACACCCTCCACCCCCAGTGGTGATCAACAACAATGAGGAGTATGAGGTGGAGGGGATCCTGGATAATCATCTATTCCAACAACAGCTACAATACAAGGTGAAGTGGAAAAGCTACAGAATCAAGGACATCTCCTAGGAACCATGGGAAAACATGCATGCACCAGGGCCTGTCAGGGAGTTCCATTGAAGACACCCAGATGCACTGCAGGCCATCCAGGGAATCTATCCCATCTCCCCAGTGGACCAGGTGATCCAGAACTTTTTCTACCCTGCACATCAAGATGCCACATGCTAGAGAGGGGGTGATGTCAGGGGACTTCCATTTCCAGACTTCCTACTCTGACCTATGACAACTCTCCTTGACCCAATCTCCTGCCCCAAGGCTTGCCCTACACTCCCAGGGCTCCCTCCAGATTCCCAGATATCTCTGGAGGTCATTCTTTTTTTTTGGGAAACCTCTGGAACTTTCTGTATTTCCTCTTTGAGTGTTTCCCAAGGGTTAGGGTTAGCTCCAGTTGTCTGTACAGTCATTCTCACACCTCTGCCACCTATTGATGCACTGCACTGAGCAGTGGGGATCCTTAGACTTATTCTCTTTGGATTCCTCTCTGCTAAGTGATTAGTTACCATTGTATTGTTGATTACTTTTCCTAATATAGCTTTGGATTCCCTTCTGCTAGCTGCATGATTGAGCTGCAGCTCCCAGAGGTTGCCCTTGATTTTCCTGATCCTCCTTTGAATGCCAAAGTTCTCAATAAAGAAATCATTGTCCATTATCAATAATTAGCTGTTTCTATTCTATACCTCAGTCTGTGCACTTGTCCAGATCTTGCCTTTGCTGCTATGTCACTCGGCCAATATAACTCCAATCCCACTAGAGCTCACCTTCTTGCTGCAAAACAAGTCCTCCATTACATCCCAGGCATGCATGATTATGTGTTGGAATATAACTTTTCATGCCCTCCAACTGATACTCCAGCTCATCTTCTACTCCCTGCAGATTTTGGGGTTGTTGATGCTGACTGGGCATTGGATGCAACTACTCATTGTAGCATCTCTGGTTATGCGTTCTTCCTGTACTCCAGCTTCATCTTTTGGTCTTCTGTCAAAAAAAGACACTTGCTCTTTCTTCCACCGAGGCTGAATACATGGCTATGTCCCATGCCATTTGAGAAGCTATTGCCATTCATTTTCTTATGACGTCCTTGAAACTTCCAATTCCACAACCCTTTTCTATATTCTGTGACAACAAAAGTGCCATTGTTATTGATACTTCCGATTCTACAACCTCTCACTCAAAACACATCGACATTCGATATCACTTTGTATGTGATCAACTTTGCACTGGCTCTTTCTCTACTTCATGGATTTCCACTTCCGATATGATCGCTTATATTCTTACCAAACCGCCCCCCAAAGCTCTTCACTACAAATTCGTACCTGCTCTTGGACTTGTCTCTCGACCGTGATCTTTCCTATTGCGCCTACTTCGTCTCTGGATGGGGTTGTGTGATCCTGTCACCTCCTTCGTAGTCACGTAGTCACGTAGTTATGAATGCGTCACGACGTCTTGCTTCCTCAGTTGTTTCCTCCACCAGTGAGCGACACTGAGGCAGTTGTTATTGTCGCCACTAGCGCCTCTCAGTATCGGGCTGGCAGTCATCAACAAATGTTTTGTCCGGTGAGGCCTTTTAGAAAAACATCACAATTGTAATGGTTGCACTTTTTTGTTTGGAGAGGCCGAGGGCACAGAACTTGCCTTGATTCTCTTCTTCTTCCAATCAATCTCCCTTTTTTTCTCTCTCTTACTGCGACAACCGCTTCAAAACAGTCCAAGTTTGATATTTTGAGATAAGCACCACAATAGGTAATAAAGGATTTTCCACGGTTGCGGGGAGGTCAGTTGTTGAGGGTATAGTAAAGGGGATGCTAGATGGTGTGTTTGTGTTCAGCTCCAACTCTATTTCAATTCCGTCCGCCTTATCATAGTTCAGAGTGTGGTGCAGCTTGCAAGCTTAGGGGGATGTGCAGGAGAAGGAGAAAGGGAGATGGTACCACTGCTGATGCTGTTCACTCCAAGCTAAAGTTGTTCGCGGGGTCAGTGTATATGTAGATAGGGTACATGTAAAACGACGGTGAGGCTCGTGCAAGTGCAGATATGGAGGATGATATTGGGATTCTATTGCAGCAGAGATGGACGATGATTGGTATATGTCGTCTCTCTGACCCTCATTTTCTTTACCCCTTATCTGCCCTACAGGATGAGACCTCCGCCTCTCCCATTTCTATCATATGACAATGCCACATTTTGTTCTGGATCGGCGACAAGCTGGAAGTGCACTGTGGTTCTCGAAGAGGCACAATACGGATTCGGAGAGGATGGAAGGCAGGCTGAGGTGCGTGCAGGGAGTTCTACATGGTAACGTGCGTTGCAAACATTTGTGTGCAAGTTTGCTGTGCGTACACTACTCACATATCCATTTCCTTTGACAAGTTACTTCACCCCTGTGCTCACTACAGCAGAAATGCGAGGCTGCGAGAGGAGGGACGATATAGTACCGGCATGAGCGCCTTGTCATTATCCTGTTTTCTCTCCTTTTCTCATGCGAGATCATCTTTTGATTAATCTAAACATCACATCTGGAACATGATATCACCATCAATTGGTATGTACAACTGCCTTGTCATTCTCACGTCTCTCTTATCTTTCCTTCTCTTGTGTGAAGTCATTTTCCATCCAGGGGCAACGTTTTGGACTCTAGTACAATCAACTCCCTGCTCACTTTATTGTGGACAGCAATTTAAATACCCCTCACTATAGAATCCTCCACCGCGAAGTCTGCGTCCCTCACTTCACAACTCTCACTGTTCTTCCCACTTCCATGTACGACCCTGATTCTATTGCTAATATGTCTTCCTCCATTCCTAGCCCTACGACTAGAAAAGAGCAGCTTTTGACTTTTACTAATACCAGCATAGCTTCTAGTACCAGCCACACCCGACACTTCGCTTCCCATACTAGTAGTACCACCAGCGATGATCCCCAATCCACGTTCACTCATATTTCTGATACCAACGACGAGCTCTTGAGCTCTACTACCAACAACGAGTTCTTCACTCCTACTACCGACTTGAACGACAAGCCTCTTCCCCCTTCTACTACCAATGACATGCTTCCCTCCTCTTCGACTACCAGCAATGACTTCACTTCTGCTGCTAGTCGTGCGCTTCATTCCACTGAACTCCCCAAGCTCCCCAAAGTAGTGAATACGAAGACAGTGCTCAGCATTTCCTCAGGCACACCATCTTCATCTTCGTTATCTTCGTCATCCCCCTCTCCCACGACTAGTGCAATCCCCGGGAACCCGACTCAATCAACGGATAAGAGGTCATTAGGTCCTATCATCGGCAGTGCCATAGGGGGGACAGTCTTTGTGGCCTTGATTACCATCATGGTAGTTGTGATAATGAAACGACGCCGCCATCAAAAACAGGTCGCGCTGATTCCGACAGTTAATCCACTCCTCAACAGCTCGCGTCTCACGGCGCTCGCAGCACAGCGTTGTGAGCATATCAGTTCTTCTTTTTCTCAGATATTAACCTTCGCTGCTCAATTTTAATTGTAGATATCTCTTTTGAAAAGAGGCCTCTTCGGCATCCGGAAGGGGTTATAACGGGCAGCACTAGCAGCCAGAACCAAAATCAAACCACATCTGGGTCCACGCTCCCGCATTCTCAAACGCTGAGAGACGTTGAATCGGCCATGCAACGCCAAATGTCGATGATGTCGATGATATCAGAACGCATCACAGCCTTAGAAGAGAACCAACGTGGGCTTACGGAGGCAATTGATAACGTTCCCCCTGATTATGCAAGTCGAGCGTCACCTGCTGTACGTAGGGTCTCCAATACTCCGTCGAGAACCAGCTTTGGTATGATCTGACGATGATATTGATCGAGTACATACATGCATATGATGGATCTAAAAAAGCTGGTGTATCAGAATTGATCGGAGGAAAATTCCCGACCTGGGACTATGGATTTAATGCGTCTACATTCTTAGGTTGTTTATGTTCTATAGATGTCCTTTTCTCCCCATGCTATATCGCCTCGGATTCATACTCCGCACATGTCATCCCGTTCCACATTAATACCCTTTGTTCTTCATCATGTGCCCATCTTAGGGCCAATGACCCCAAGTTCATGTTCCATGGAGCTCATCATAACGGATGATTACAGAGTTGTATCCTGCATCTGTGCGACTCTTCAGTGATTCAAAACAACGTGGCGTTTGGTTTATCATAGTGGGTCATATCTCAGGACTCAGGACTCCCACTTATGGAAACAGTGACATAATGCGCCCAGCTTTTCTTGACTGATATCGCCTGCATTGCATTAAATCGTGGCTCCAATATTCGCCATCTTTGTCCTCCTCGTAGGAGTTGCATTTGGAATATCAATTTCAACGACGATTTGAGCGAACCATCTCACAGGGTAATAGTGGGTGACTGCTCGGCACTGAACTTCTGTCCAGTATGAAGACCATACGGAGGTGAGACGGAAAGTAATCCCTACTTTCTATCTGGGTATTCAATGGCTTCAGGTAATAGGCTTCGAGGTCAGATTTCCCCATTCGCCAGAAACATTCAGGATGAAGGTGCCTCCATGCATTTGTATATAATCGTGGATTGTGGGTGCTACTTGATCTAATGCATAGAAGATGAGAGATATGTTGCTTCAATGCTATCCATGGTGCTAACTTGCGCAACTCTCACGTCTTTATCCATACATACCCAACGTTACTATCACCGAATACAATAGATTTGAGTAGATGTTTATTTAAATTCAGTTTGTCATCGTACATAAGTAGGAAAATAACATAGATGTATTACAATCTCAGCCCCAGTATATATAGGGTATTTAACCTTGGTCTTGGGCAGGTGGTTTAGACATACGGAGAGCTTATAGCAGGTCTGGATGTGTTGCGAAGCGACGGCGGTCAGCGCAGACTGCCTTCTTTCTCTCTTTATCTTTTCATCTCTTTTCGGGACATTTATAATCGAACAGTAGGGTATACAGCTTCCTAGGGCATGTATGGGATATGTAATAGTATCGACACTCACAGTACTCGGAGACTCAAATACTTGTGTAAAATCAGCAAGTTACTCGGGTTTGCGAGAATAGAAGCCATACAACATGCCAAGGACGAAGCCGTTGATTTTTCTGCTCAAAAGATTGCCACGGCGGCACGCAGTACTGCTGGCCCAACTAAGATTATGCCATTTCCCACTGAACCAATACGTCTAGCAGTTCAGGAAGCGGACTCCACGACGTCTCAAGCTTGCGGAAAAAGCGACGAAACGGCGACCCTGCCTAAGTGCAAAGCTTACGCAAGGCACAAACACAATTTGCGCCGGACGTTACAGCCGGGACCCGAAGCCATGAGCACTATCGTAACACTGGACCAAAGCACTATCCCAGGATATCCACGCCACAAAATGATTGAACTACTGACCAGAGACCTCACCGCCACCGATGCAATGATTGATGGCAGCTCAAAGAAGAGGAGAAAATGGTGACTGCTACTGTACACACGCCTCGAAGAGGCCTAGTACTTACGACCTCCCATTGTCTGGGCTTCCAAACGGAGTCCACAGAAGCGCCGAGACAGAAGGCATACATACAGATGTAACACTGGTAGACAGACCCCAACATAGAACAGAGCCCAAGCGGGCAAGGGTTTTTTGTTGAAAGAAACACCTGTGTACAAACGTCGAGCATATCCGGTTCGAAGAATCCCCAGTTTCGGAGCAGCAATCGAGAAGCCACTGGCTGAGAGCGAGAGACATGGTGAATGATGGATCGTTTTCAGGCCATAAAAAACGAAATTGAGTCCATCGAATAGGCGGGTGCATCAATCGTATCGTCCCATTCGTAGTCTTCGAGATAATGTCGTACAGACAAGCCAAAGCAAGTACTCGGAGATAGCGGAATCAAACCACGTGTCCCGCGCACATCCTTCTGAGTCCCCATTTGTAACAACCCACACACATTTGCCAGCCGCCACTGAACTTCACATTCACATTATCTACGACTGTACACCTTTCCCTCCTTTACACTTGTCCAAGACAAGCCTGTCTGAGCGGCCTCTACTTCTGCGTCCACCTATAACATAAGAACAAGGACAGCTTAAGCAGCTGGGAACTACAGAAACTAAATGTCTTCCAACCCCCCAAGTTCGAATCCGAGTAGCAGCAGCACCCTAGCGAAACTAACGTCCATATCGACCCTTACGCTCTCGCTTTTGTTGGAGAGGCAGAGGGCCCAAACATTGCCTTCTTTCTCTTCCCCTTCTCCCTCTCTCAATCCCAACCCCTCTCCTTCTCCCACTCCCAATTCCGACCCCTTAGCCCAAAACACTTCAACACATCCGTCCAGTTCCTCATCCTCATCTTCGATACCAACATCGGTAGCACAAGCAAAGGGCTCCCTCCACCTCACGCAGATAACGAAGAACCTTGCGCGGCTGCGGGAAGGCATTCATGCACTTGAGCAGAAGGACGGGAAGACGGAGGCGACGAGGCTGTTGAGGACGCAGTATGAGAGGTTGAGGGGGATGTTGGGGGACGAGAGGAGGTTGGTTGAGAGGTGCGTTTGGGTTTAGGTTTCCGTTAGTAATGATTTTGTATGGCTGGCTGACCGTGCTTCGGGGGAGTGTAGTTTGCATGACGAAGAAGAGGAGCAGAAGGTGATCGCGCCTCAGCCGACGGTGCCGAAGCCGATGCCAAACGTGCTCGTGCAACCTGTGTCGGTATATACGCCGTATACGGATGAGGACTCTACGTCTGGTGTGGACAATGAAGTTGATCATGGGATTCTGTTGCAGCAGAGGCGGATGATGGACGGTGCGTCTTCCTTCTTTTTCTCCCCTCCCCCTTTCTCAATTCCTCTTGAAATCAAATCTGAACCATGACTATCACCTTCCTCCCTTAGAACAAGACCAGCATCTCTCGCGCCTCTCGCACTCGATCACACGACAACACCACATCTCTTTGCAGATCAACGATGAGCTGGATGTGCACCGCGGGCTGCTGGAGGAGCTCGATACGGATTTGGAAAGAACGGAGGGGCGGCTTGGGAGGGCACGCAGGGGCTTAGAGAGGGTTGGAAGGGGGGTTAAAGGGAATGGTGAGTGCTCACCTACTTCTTAACTTCCAAGGGAGCAATGGGGAAAATGAAATGCTGATGTGGCTTCCAGGCTCGACCGTGGCGATTGGAGTATTGATTTTTGTGTTGTTGGTTCTGATCATTGTGTTCAAGACATAAGCAGTGGAGAAGGGGACGCGCTGGTCGTGGTTCTTGAGTGCGAGTCTTGCCATTGTCCGCACGTTTGATGTGGAATTCACAATGTCTGATTCTCTAAGTATGTCCAATGTCTACTTCTATTTGAATCTCCCGCATTTACATGTACTGCTCGTTCTCCTCTTTTACCATCGTAACCTGGAAACATTTGCACTTTGTAATTTATATGTTTATACATACCACACATTTTCTTGGCATATGACATAGACTGCATCTAGTAGACATAAATACAGTTACATATCAGTGTTACATCTATCCATTCATTTAGGACATTGAATAGAAGCGGGCTTATGTTTGTCCCGGATGATATATTATTAGTGGGGAGTGATATTGAAGGTCGACTATATGATGGTCAACGCATTCCCAGGTCCTTTACTCTAAGTAATTCGAATCAAGCTTACCACCATCCCGAGCCCAAAACAGTCTTCCTCGTGTAGACGATCTCACGTCTCTCATTGTCAGATGCGATGTCGGAAAGACCACTTTGGGCGCGCAGGGGGACGAGGTACAAGATGATCGGCTCCATGGATTTGTGGTGGATTTGGAAGGAGAGTATGCATGTTCGAGAAGGTGGGGGTAGGTGAGGGGAGGAGAAAGGAGGGAAGAAAAGGTGAAGAACTAGACAAAGCCTTTAGATGGATTCAGTCCTGCGGTGTATGAAACAATCTGGTTTGTTTTATACGACCTATTCAAGAGCACCACTGAGTGTCGACATCACTCGTCCCATGAGCGTTTTCTGAATGTATATACATTGTGTCCTCTAGAGGTTAGAAGGTGGCTAAGTAGGAGAAAGTGCATCTATCTACTAATCATCCTAACGTCCCGAAAAGAATGATAAAAAGAACACTAGTCCGACACCTGACTTGCGTAATCCGGGGGATATGTAGCGTTTGGATTTGCGAGCTCAGACTGATGTGTCTTAGCTTCGAGAGCCATGATATGTTGCGACATCATCGTCATCATATCCATTTGACGCTGCATGGCCGATTCAACGTCCCTCAGTGATCGCACATGTGGCAGTGTGGGCTCCTGTGAGGGGGTGTCTAGGTGGGAGATTTAGAAAGCGAAAAATGTTTATTCAGAAAGAAAATGATGCTTGATGGCTCACCATGCCAGGTTGCGAGCTCCGCAACGTATGAGTCGTCCAGAAATGGAATGACTGTAGAAATTAGTTCCTTTTGTCTGCGGTCATGGCGTCGTTTGATAATGATGATGACTGCTGCGATGGCAATCAAGGCCACAAAAACTACCACTACTATAATACCGCCAATGAGGGGACCATCTCCTGTCGTACTAGCCGTGGAAGTCGAAGTAGTGGTGGGAGAGATGGATAACGGGCGAATGCTGTTTGTGGATACAAGGAGCGGATGCGCAGGCTGACTGAGATTTGAGCTCGTATTGGTGCTTGGGCTCGTATTGGTGCTTGGGCTCGTATTGGTGCTTGGGCTCGCATTGGTGCTTGGGTTCGTATTGGTGCTTGGGTTCGTATTGGTGCTTGGGCTCGTATCGGTGCTTGGGATCGTATCGGTGCTTGGGCTCGTCTTGGTGCTTGTCTTGGTGTTTGGGCTCGTCTTGCTACTTTGGCTCGCTTTAGTGCTCGGTCTCGTCTGGGTGCTCGCTTTGCTGCTTGATTTCGTCTCGGTACTTTGACTCGCCTTGGTACCTTGGCTCGTCTTGACACCTTGGCTCGTCTTGGTACTTTGTCTTGCCTTGGTACTTTGGCTCGCCTTGGTGCTTGGGACTGTTTCAGCTGGTTTGCTCCTAATGTGAGGACTTGGTTAAAATAACCTACCTTATGCTGATTCGAGCAATGACAGGCTGGTGATCAAACTCCGCTAACACCGCCAGTCGTTCCGTTCTACACTGTGCTGGTAGTGAGTCCATCTCCGGGGCGGCTGCTTTCAGGGCCATAGCCATGGCTGAAGCGGTGACTCCAGGACTAGCTAGAGTGTTTATAGATTGAAAAATCAAACCAGTGAGGATAGAGTCGAGGCAGTTATGCGTGGTCGATTACCTGCACCTAAGGACATAGTGGAGATGGGAGAAGTCGAGGACCCGCTCGGTTTGAAGACCTGTATGAGCTTCTTGGCCCCGCAAGAGGCGGGACTAAAAATCGCACAATAATCGAAGCCACTGAAATTGGGGGATGATGAAGATTTTGCACTGTATAAATGAATCACCAGGTGATGGTCGCACTGGATACCACCATAATCAAGATGACCGTAGCATTCACAGAAATGCTGATTTGATCCTTACAGCTATTTCGAATCTAATATGCAGGCTCAAAAATTTCACTCTTTGCCCCAATGCTGATCCGTCCAAGCAAACATTGATATTTTTTTTTAGCTCGCCTAGAGTTCTTTATTCCCTTCTGCTGTAGCCGAACCCTGTCACCTTCCTAGAAGCGTGAGGTTTACTCGAACAGATCAACATTGGGACAAATATCGATATTTTCCTGCGTATCGAATTCGAAACAGCTGTGATCCAGTGCACAATTAGTACAAGATTATGACAATATGCCAAGGAGTCATTATACATGACAAAGATTGGTAGGGTTGTTGGCGTTCTGATACGCTTCAATGTGATGTGATTTTAGAAAAAGAAAGCAGAGGGAGCAGATAACGACATAAATGTCGTGAATCAGAAGCGCAGACCGGGGACGTGGGGGGTGACGACGAAATAGTTCCATGCATCTATCCGTCTATCCCATCAAACAGTGAACAAGAAACAGGTTTAGTTCTTGCATAAGGATTTGTTTACGTGTCGCAAACAGAGAGATGATAGAGATGGTGAGCCTCCTCAAACAGTCCAGTCAAAGGAGAAGTTCCATCTATCCTGTCAAAGAGAAACAGAGAATGGAACGAACATACAGGGGATATGCTCTGGGCGCACAGGGAGACGAGGTGGGAGACGATGAGATCGGTGAATTCGGGGTGGCCTTGAACGGAGAGGATGTACGTGGGGGAGTTTGTGAGGAGAGGAGGGAAAGTGGGATGAGAGGGGGAGGAACCGGACAAAGCCCTGGATGGGGAGGTGGGTGCTGAGCGCTGAGGCTTGAAGTAAGGGAGAGCGGGGGTGGACGGGGACGTAGTCGCGGTGTCTGTTATATGGTTGGCAGAAGGTAAGGGAGGGAAAACAGGATAAACGAGTGTTGACACCGAAGAGGAATTTGCAGAGCGAGGGGCATTGAACAGAGTAGATCTGATCTGATGCCCAAAGCAAATACCTTGGAGAGGGAGTGTCAATTATTTTGAGAGTAAGAAAGGAGAAGATGAGAGGAACTGGTGAGGTCGTGGATGATGCGCACGGGCGACCGACGAAGGTGTTGATCCATTCCACGTTGCATGCTCGGGAACGTGTGAACAATAAAATCAGCAATATGCGGACAGGACAAATCTCCGCATCTGAGCTGGTGTATCTTCGTATATCCTACTAGTAAGCTGCTCGTTAGTGGGGTACTCTATCTTGTTCCATCATGCGAGTCGAACTCAAACTCGCGTGTGAGCTGAAGGGTGGCGAGGGTGTCGCGGAGGAAGGACGTGAAGACAGTGTAATACTAGTCACCATCGGCATAATTATACTGGGCTTCGAGGGCGGAACGTGAGAATTTAATTTGAACACCTGGCGTACTGAATTTCAAATAGGTACTATGTCATTACGTAGATCCATTTCCATTCAAACCGAGGAGGAGGATGAGGGGCGAAGGACCAGACAAAGTCCCTTGAATTAATCCAGCAGTGTTGTCGCAGCATATTCGCAGAACGAAGTATATTTCGAGTGATATAGGTACAATATAACTGGAGGCAGAGATCGAAAGTGATGAGTATATTAATGATAAAAGACTCTTCAAGGCTGACCTGGAGGCAGAGATCGAAAGTGATTCTGACTCCATGATACAGACAGTTTATATGTAGTCATACTAGTAAAACATATGGAGCTCAGTGCGTAACATGAGCGTAATGTATGAGTAATAGATAAACGAAATTTAAAATGAAGATAACAAATGAAACATACGATTTGACAATAGAATTTCGTAATGTGGCAACGCGTGCGCTTTAGCTTGAGCTGTCCATCATATATCTTCATCACTCCACTTGAAGGCAGCTCAGGCACGATTACTCCGAGTCGAGTACGATGTTTTTCGAAAGTTTGTCGTGGTAAAGCTTTTGTAAGTATGTCGGCTATCATATCTTGAGTCGATATGTACTTGAGCTCGATATTTCCGCGAGAAATATGTTCACGGATAAAATGGAAACGTATATCGATATGTTTGGCTCGTGAATGACCGACTGGGTTCTTGGATAGTGCAATACTACCAGTGTTGCCGGTATGAATTATCGTGGCCTTGATCTGTTTAAAATCGAGGTCTTTCAGTAAATACCTGAGCCATATGGCTTTGCGAGTCGCATTGGCAGAAGCGATGTATTCTGCTTTGACAGTGGAAGTTGCAGTGACAAGTTGTTTGCGGGAAGACCAAGAAACAAGACTATCGTTGAGGTCATAACACCATCTGCTTATTGACCTTCGATCATACTGATCTTGGGCCCAATTAGCGTCACTCCAGCCAACCAAAAGGACATTATTATCATTGCTATTTCCCAACTTTAGAGAGTAATGTTTCGTCCCCTTCAAGTAGCGTAAAACACACTTACAGCCCACGAGGTGAGGGATACCTGGATTATTAGAGAATTGAGCCAGGAGACTGACCGAAAACTGGATGTCGGGACATGTTTGTGTTGCATGAAGCAACAAGCCGACTTAAGATAGGTAGTTCAGACCATTGGCATAATTCAGATAAGTATCTCGATCCTCGTCTGTAACGGGGGCTTGTAGTAGGGACAAATTATGATTGGTTGGCAGGGGTGTGAATACAGGATGGCAAGAGGTCATTCCGAATTGTTTGAGGATTGAATCAATATAAAGCAATTGATTAAGATAGATCATGTGATCTTGTCGGTTTCATTTGACTTGAAGGCCGAGAATATAATGTATCTTGCCTAGATCAGTAATATCAAATTGTTGATCCATATTCCTTTTGAATGATGCAATCCTGATAAGGTCTCTTCCAGCAATGGCCATGTCATCAACATAGACAACAACAATAAGAATAATGCTGTTCTCTTCACAAAGAACATAAAGACAATCATCAGCATGAGAAGGTTTAAAACCTAAACTCATGAGAACATTGTGAAGCTTTTCCTTCCACTTTTGCCCAGCTTGTTTAAGACCATAGATGGCCTTTAACAACTTTCAATACTTAGCATTGCCTACCCCTTTAGGTGCTTTCATATAAATCTCTTTGTCAAGGTTTCCTTCTAAATAAGTGCCTATCACATTGATTTGATGGATTTCAAGGTCCAGGGTTGCAGCTAGGGCAAGAAATACCCTAAGTGTTGTGAACTTCACCACCAAAAAAAAATATTGTTGTAGTCAATGTTGGGAATCTGGGAGAAACCTTGAGCAACAATTGAAGCTTTGTACTTAGCATGTTTGCCATTTTGGTCAAGTTTCTCCTTGAGAACAACTTTACTTCCCACCAAATGTTTACCAGGAGGTAAGTCATTGACTTCTATGAAAACTTGCTTCTTGACTAATTGTTCATACTCAGCCTGGATGGCTTGCTGCCAATTGTTGGCTTGAGGGGATCACAAAGCATCTTTGATACAAGGTCCTAAAACAGCCACAAAAGCCATGTGTTCAGCATGTTCATTGGACTCTGGACTTTGTTGATATCTAATTGGAATTCTCTTTGTATGTGTCAACAGCATTTGTTTGGATAAGTCCTCCCACTTGGACATTTTTTGTGGAGCAGGAGGCATGTTGAGATTGCATGATTGAGGAGGAGGAGAGATTGGGGGAGAAGCAGTTGGATATTGGAGATCTTCAATGGGAGTGTCTCTTTGATCATCATTGTCAGGTAAATCCGGCATTTCCAACATTGTTTCTACTTCTGATTCAGAGGATGGGTTAGGAATTGATACTTGATTAGCAGAGGTTCCTTCAGGATAGATTGCCATGTCAATAAAATCATTAATTTCATCTGTAGATGAACTGGTAAGTCCTGGATCAAGGCATGCCAGCTCACTTGGCATATCATCCTCATAGAATTCAACATCCCTCAAAGCAATCAATTTCCCATTCTCCAAATCTTCAAGTTTGTATCCCTTTGTCTCATCCAACCACCACCCCAACATTCTGACATGTACTGCACAAGATTCCAACTTGCCTTGATGAACTTCCTTGGGAATGTGAGCCCATCCCATGGATCCAAAGATTCTCATATAGGACAAGTCAGGTTTTCAACCATACCACTCAGTGTAAGGTATTTTGCCCTGAAGTGCTGACATTGGTGTGACTGAACAGATGTATACAGCATATAGAAATGCTTCACCCCAATAGTGTAAGTCCATTCTAGCAGCATGTAACATGCTTTGAACCATCTCCATCAGTATTGTGATGATATGTTCAGCAATACTATTTTGCTGAGGTCGGTAAGGGTTTGTGGTTTGATGCATGATTCCATTTTGTTTACAAAATTCTTGCATTGCAGAATTAACAAACTCACTGCCATTGTCAGTCCTAATAATTCTGACAAGCTTTCTGCCTTCATGTTCATACTGAGCAACTTTATTTCAGACTGTTGAATAGACTTCATCCTTATTCTCAAGGAGCTCACCAGAGGGGTAATGTCAACTTTCTTCCACCACAGCTAGTGCATATCATTTGCCATCCCATGTAGGCACTGACATAGGGCCAGTCAAATTCATGACTAACAATTCATTTATATCATAGCATGTTTGACTGGAGTCTGGGAGAGGAGGTTGTGTAGACTTTCCTTCAGTGCAGCCACTGCAAAGCCAATCAAATTTGCATGGTAACTTCAAGTTTATACTGGTCACAAGGTCACTATTGACCATCAATTTAATAGTTTGTGGGCTGATATGTCCCAAATGTCAGTCCCATAGCCACATGGTGGGTTGACTAGCTATATAAGCTACCTTGTTTTTGTCAATGCCCATGGTCATTGTTACAATTTGGTAAAGGGTTCCTTGCATCCTGATCAGATTGGCCTGAAGGAACTCTTTCCCATTCCAGGTGAGACTGACGCCATGCAGAAGGCTATTGAATGTGACTCCAGCCCTATGGAGTGAGCCAAGGCTTATGAGATCTGCCCCCAAAGCAGGAATATGCAAGACATTGTGTAATTGGATGTCAGTGATGCCACTTGGCAAGCATGTTCTGAAGGAAATAGTTCCTTTTCTGGCTACAGGTAGTGTATTCATGCCACTGACCAAAATGTGCTGGTTATCAACTTTTTGATAAGTCTTGAAGTGTGAATGATTTGCCACCATATGGCAAGAAGTGGCACTATCAAGCAGGAGACCTGAAGGCATCCCATTGTTAGTAGCCATCAGCAGCTTGCCAACTTCATGCAAGGTCAACTCTGTCATAGTGAGCAACATGTTTGCCTTGCCAACAGATTTCAATTTATTCAATTTAGGACATTTCGGCTGCCAGTGACCTTTATCACCACAGTTATGGCAAATGTCATCAGGCTTCAGTTTGCATTTTGGTCTTGCATTCTTCTTGGTACATTTGGAGTCAGATTTGCTCCCACTCAAATTACAATTGTTTTTTGAGATAAATGCTAATGCTTTATTTGAGGCAAAATCTTCCAATGTAAGTCGGTCATAAAATGACAACAATTTGGTCATGACCACCTCCAAAGTGAGGGTTGTACCATGAAGTAATAGATTCTGCTTGATGACTTCCCAAGTCAGGGTCTTTGGTAAGGATAACAGCATTGCATTTAGGATTGTATAGTCATCAATATTATGACCTGCATCTATGAAGCGATGGCGGATGCTCATATAAAACCCGAGATGGTCAGTCAGGGGTGAGTGTCCATCCCAACTCTTTGCATATAGCTGTTGATAGTAGTAGTGGACATTCACTCCACTCTGCTGGTCAACATAATTCTTCCGAAGTTGGTCCCAGACTATTTTAGAACTGGTGTAGTCTGTGATGGCTTCGCGCTGTGTATATTCGATTGCAGCATGGATTAATCCAATCGCAGAATTGTCTTTGATGACCCAGCACTCATACTTGTCAAGCACATGCTCCCAAGTTGAAAATTCCTTTGTTCACATGACCTTCATCAGATCATCACCTTCTTTGTATGAGGCTTCAAACTGTTTGTCACTCCTTGGACACAAAGAAGTCAACAATTCAGGGAATTTAGCAGGAGGTTTGGGAGGGCGCATATCACATCCAGAGACTATGCCCCATAATCCTTTCGCCTGTAGGGCAGACTTCATGTTGTCTGCCCATACATGGTAATTCATACCATTGAACTTGGGAAACTGTAAAGTTTCGGAAGTATTGTCATTCTTGGTGGCGGGGCCCATAACCTGTCGCAGCATATTCGCAGAACGAAGTATATTTCGAGTAATATAGGTACAATATAACTGGAGGCAGAAATCGAAAGTGATTCTGACTCCAGGATACAGACAGTTTATATGAAGTCATACTAGTAAAACATATGGAGCTCAGTGCGTAACATGAGCGTAATGTATGAGTAATAGATAAACGAAATTTAAAATGAAGATAACAAATGAAACATACGATTTGACAATAGAATTTCGTAATGTGGCAACGCGTGCGCTTTAGCTTGAGCTGTCCATCATATATCTTCATCAAGTGTTCATAGAAACAATTCAATTTGTTTTGTATCATTCAAGAACGTCGGTAAGTGTCGACTCGTCCCGTGATTTTTGAGATGAACGTTATCTTCTCAAGATTTAAAGCTACTACTTTACATATCGTTTAAGGCAAGATTGAATGTTAGAAGGGTCCCTTATACTCGACATGAAGTCCTGAAAAGAAAGAAAGGATTTGACACGAAAACGAAAACACCCTATTCCAATGCTCGACTTGCATAAGCTGGTGGAGATTGAGAGTTTTCGAGAGCTGTCATACGTTCTGATATCATTAACACCATCATGTCTATCCGGCGTTGGATAGCTGATTCGACCTCTCTCAGGGACACTGATCGCGGGAGCGTGGGGTCTTGGCTGTGTGTGGTTTGGTTCTGATTATGGCTCTGGTTGTCAACACCAGTAGATCCTAGCAAAACACCAAGACTCCTCTTCGTCGAAGGGATTTCTACGTTGAAAATTGATTATCAAACAAAAAAGGCAGAAAAAGAAGATAAGCTAGTATGCTCACCGTGCTGAGCTGAGAGTTCCGCAGCGTGTGAGCTGTCAAGTCGTGGATCGACTGTGGGGAGTAGTCCAACTTTTCCACGGCGGCGTCGTCGTCGTCGTTTGATAACAACTATGGCAACCAAGACCACAAAAACTATCCCTCCTACAACACCACCAATGATAGGGCTGTCTCCTGACCTACTAGTAGAAGTTATGGGAGGGTCTCCAGACCTACCACTAGTGGGGGTTACGGTAGTTGTGGGAGAAATGGACAATGACAAAGAAATGCTTGATGATATTTCGAAGGTGACAGAGGTTGCAAGGGAAATGGGCAATGCAAAAGAAATGGGCAATTCCAGGGAATTGCTTGATGATGTCTGAGAGGTTACGGGAATTGTGGGAGAGATTGAGGAAGAGGTTGATGATAAGGCAACATTACTGCTAGACTGGGGCACTATATTTGTAGTTGTGGAAGTGACGGACACCGGGGAAATGGATGTCTTAGTGCTATCAGATTGGAGTACTGGACCACCTGTACTCTCCCTTGTGCTTGAAGTTGTAAAGCTGTCAGTGATGATTTGTAAACTACTAGGAGTTGGGGCTGCGTTAATTTGTGTGGTGAAGACAACTGTAGCACCAGATTAGAAGCCTGTTAGCCAACACTCGAATGCAAATTAGCCGACTTGAAAATTGGGTGAATGACAAAGCATTGACCATCTCAGGGCCCGGGCTAGGACAATATCAGTCTATACTCCCTACAAAAATGCAGGACTAGGAGCTCACTTGAAGATTGTCAAGTCAGTGGCCATTGAAACTGGAGGATGGTGGAGAGTAGCACAAAATCTCATGCACCTGAGGAAACATATATAAATGAAAACCAAACGGTGGTTGCAATGGCTACCAACACAATCAAGATGGGTAAGGACTTACCGAACCCTGATGTTTCACTCAAGTGTATAATTATTGCAGGATATTGACATAGCACAACGTGAACTGTTAGCCACGATGAAAGTTCAAAGGATGATGGTCATGATCATCATGGTTCATGGTGGAATTTGAATTTGTCTTCATCGTGCGGTCACTAGTGAGGGCTCACCGCCTCGAATCAACGGTAAAAATGAACTGGAATACTGCTTTGTAGTGCTGAATCAGCTAAGGCGGCCGTCCAACAGAAAAAACCATGTCCATGATTTGTGAACAAAGGCTCAGATATGGACAGCAGTGATACTTTAGGACCAGGGCAAGTTATCCAAGCCTGTGGTGTGGAATAGAGAACAGCGGGCCTACGTTGGATGCTGCGTCCAAGTTAGACATGTGTTGCAAACCTTCAGAGAAAGCATAAGTCAAGTAGTGACGGGTGAGAATGGAAAGCGACTCTAAGAAAAAGCCTGATTCCTGTCCTGTAACCACTTGCAAAGTCACTCTTGCTCTACTCACATTCTATTCCAGATTGCAGCTTGCCCTCCCCCTTTGTAAGGGAAAGGTGGAAGATGGGAGGGTCCTGGGAGTGAAAAGCTTGGATGAACTAGTTTTGTTTATGTCGTGTAATGATTCAACTTATTTTGTGTTATTCACGAGTCCTAAGTGCGTGACGTGCCTTTTCTGGACATATGCTTGTAACAACTTACCTTATCATTTCAGGGCAAGACCAAATAAGAGAAGGGTCCCTCGAAAACAAAAAAACGATATGAAATTAAGTGAAACAAAGAAAGAGACCACACTAGTCCGATGCTCGACTTGTATATTCTGGGGGAGATTGAGGGTTTTCGAAAGCCATCATATGTTCTGATATCCTAGATACCATCGTGTCCATCTGTCGTTGGATAGCTGATTCGACCTCTCTCATCGACACTGATTGCAGGAGTGTGGGCTCTTGGCTGGGTGTGGTTTGGGACTGGCTCTGTTCCTGGCTTTGGTTGCCAACACGGGTAGATTCTAGTAAAACACTCTTCTTCGTCGAAGGGATGTCTATGTTAGAACACCAGCAAGTTAGTTTTCAAACAAAAAAGGCAGAGGAAGATAAGCTGGTGCGCATACCATACTGAGCTGAGAGTACCGCAGCATGTGAGCTGTCAAGGAGTGGATTGACTGTAGGGAGTAGCCTAACTTTTCCACGGCCGCGTCGTCGTTGTCGCCTAGTAATGATAACAACTATGGCAACTAAGACCACAAAACTTATCCCTCCCACAATACCACCAATGATAGGACCGTCTCTTGACCTACTAGTAGAGGTTACGGGGGGGCCTCCAGACCTACCGCCAGTAGGGGTTACCGAAGTTGTGGGAGAAATGGACAATGACAGAATACTTGACGATGTTTCAGTGGTTACAGAGGTTGCAGAGGTTGAAAGTGAAATGGGAAGTGCCGGAAAAATGCTTGACGATGTCTCGGAGGTTACGTGATTTGTGAAAGGGGTTGAGGAAGAGGTTGAGGATAAGGCAGCATTATTACTAGACTGGGGCACTGTACTTGTAGTTGTGAAAGTGACAGAGACCGGGGAAATGGATGTCTTAGTGCTATCAGTTTGGAGGAACGGTCCACCTGTCCTTTCCCTTGTGCTTGAAGTTGTAAAGCTGATTTGTACAATGCTGCCAGTGAGAGTTGGGGATGGGTGAGTTTGTGTGGAAGAAATAGCTGTAGTACCAGGTCAGAAGTTTGTTGGCCAATATTCATTTCAAAATCGACCAACTTAGAGAGTGGAATGATAAAGTCTTGGTGTTCAGAGGGCCTGGGCTGGGATGATATCAGTCTATACTCCCTATAGAATGCAGGACTAGGAGCTCACATAATACTGGGAACACTTAGGAATGATGTGACCGTGGATTCCATTGAAGCTAGAGGACGGTGGAGTAGCACAAGATCTCACACAAACCTGAGGAGCCCTATATAAATGAAATACCGAGCGGTGGCTGTAATGGCTATCAACACAATTAAGACGATCAAAACTCATAGGACCACTATGACTCACTCATATGTATAATTAGTGTGAGATTTTGATATAGCATGACACGGAAAATATTCAATGCAGGATCTTGACACAGCATGACGCAAACTGTTAGCTATGGATGAAAGATGGACGAAGGTTGATGGTTATGATCATGATCATGGGCTATGGGTAGGATTGGAACTTGTGTCATCGTGCGGTGCATTGTTGCCTCACCGCCTCAAAGCAATAGTGAGAATGAAACGGAACACCACTTTGGAGTACCAGATTACATAGCTGAGTCAGGGTCGAAGGAGCGGCGTCTAACAGAAAAAGCCACATCGTGATTTGCGGACAAAGGCTCGGATATGGACAACAGTGATACTACATAATGTTAGGTTTAGGGCAGGGTCGGAAAGTTATCTGACCACTGTGTGTGTGGAATAGAGAATAGATAATCAGGCCTACGTTGGATGTTGAGTTGAAGTTGGATGTGTGTTGCAAAACTTCAGAGAAAGCATAAGTAAAGTAGTGACAGGTGGGAATGGAAAACAACTCTAGGAAGTCTGTACCGCTTGCCAAGTCCCTCTTTCTTTACTTACATTCTATTCTGGATTGCGGGTTGCTCTCCCCTTTTGCGAGGGAAAGGTCGATGATGGGAGGATCCTGGGAGCAAAAAGCCTTCAATGAACTGGGTTTGTTCGTGTTGTGTCTTGTTTTTATGGGTTATTCATGAGTCCTACTAGTACACGTCAACATCACTCAACTGATGCACTTTTCTGGATGTAAACTTATGTTCCATTGAGAATTTGAGTTAACAAGTTGTTATATCATTCCAGGGAAAGATAAAATAAGAGAAGAGTCCCTCGAAAAGGAAGAAACAAGATGAAATGAAATGAAACAAAGAAAGAGACCACACTAGTCCGATGCTCGACTTGCATAATCTGGGGGAGATTGAGTATTTTCTAGAGCCGTTATACGTTCTGATATCCTAGACATCATTATGTCCATCTGGCGTTGCACAGCTGATTCAACCTCTCTCAGTAATGCTGACTGCGGGAGCATGGGCTCTTGGCCAGGTATGGTTTGGTTCTGGTTCTGGTTCTGGTTCTGGTTCTGGTT
>JAGGAV010007863.1:0-17907 GCA_017657295.1 Termitomyces sp. DKA64 | reverse complement strand
TGGTTCTGGTTCTGGTTCTGGTTCTGGTTCTGGTTGCCAACACCGGTAGATCCCAGTAAGATACCAGGACTCCTTTTTGTCAAAGGGATGTCTATGTCAAAAACCGGCAAGTTGATTTTCAAACAGAAAAGGCAAAAAAAAAAGAGAGGCTGGTATGCTCACCATACTGGGCGGAGAGTTCCGCAGCGTGTGAGTTATCAAGGAGTGAATTGAGTCTGGGAATTAATCCAACTTTTCCATGGCGTTGTTGTTGTTGTCGTCGTCGTCGTTTAATGATGACAATCATGGCAACCAAGGCCACCAAAACTATACCTCCTACAATACCACCAATGATGGGGCCGTCCCTTGACCTACTAGTAGAAGAAGTTATGGTAGTTGTTGGGACGTGCTTGATGATATCTCAGAGGATATAGAAGCTGTAGCGACAGACAATGCTGTACTGTCGATCTGGAGCCTGTCACGGGGGACTGCGTAATAATCACGGATCCATCAA
This sequence comes from Termitomyces sp. DKA64, assembly GCA_017657295.1. NCBI lineage: Eukaryota > Fungi > Basidiomycota > Agaricomycetes > Agaricales > Lyophyllaceae > Termitomyces > Termitomyces sp. DKA64. Next base: position 17,414 of record JAGGAV010007863.1, on the reverse strand, counting down.
TGCCAACAGTGTTGGGAATTTTCGTAGCACCAGATGTGAAAGCCGAGAGGAATACGAATCCTGTAGCGTCAAATTAGCAATTTGTGGAAGTGGTCATGCCATGCTGCTACTAGCCGGAGTCAGCTGGAAGCTGGGTTGCGGTCGTGCTTGGGCAATTTTTTGGCAATATCAGTCTATACCCCCTACAAAATGCAGGACAAGGAGCTCACGTAGGACTGGAGAGTGGCAAGTTAATGGCCAATGAACCTGGAGAATGGTGGAGCGGCACAAGGTCTCACACAAACGTGAGGAACCTTATATAAACGAAATACCAAATGGTGGTTGTAATGGCTACCAACACAATCAAGATGGTCACCACTGACTGTTCACTCAAGTGTGTAATCAATGTGAGATTTTGACCATAGCATGATGCGGAAGAGATCCAATGCAAGATCCCGACACAGCATGACGCAAACCATTAGCTATGATGGAGGTTGATGGTCATGATCATGGGCTATGGATAGGATTGGAACTCGTGTCATCGTGCGGTGCATTGTTGCCACGCTGCCTCGAAGCAATAGGGAGAATGAACCGGAACTTCACTTTGAAGTACCGGATTACATAGCTGAGTCAGAGTCGAAGGAGCGGCGTCTAACAGAAAAAGCCACATCGTGATTTGCGGACAAAGGCTCGGATATGGACAGCAGTGATACAAATGTTGGGATTAGGGCAAGGTCGGAAAGTTATCTGACCACTGTGTGTGTGGAATAGAGAATAGATAATCAGACCTACGTTGGATGTTGAGTTGAAGTTGGATGTGTGTTGCAAACCTTCAGAGAAAGCATAAGTAAATTAGTGATGGGTGGGTATGGAAAACAACTCTAGGAAGTCTGTACTGCTTGCGAAGTCCCTCTTTCTCTACTTACATTTTATTCCAGATTGAGGCTTGCTCTCCCCTTTTGCGAGGGAAAGATCGATGATGGGAGGATCCTGGGAACAAAAAGCCTTCAATGAACTAGGTTTGTTCGTATTGTGTCTTGTTTTTATAGGTTGTTCATGAGTCCTACTAGTACATGTCAACATCACTCAACTGATGCACTTTTTCTGGATGTAAACTCATGTTCCATTGAGACTCTGAGCTAACAAGTTGTTATATCATTTCAGGGAAAGATCAAATAAGAAAAGGGTCGCTCAAATAGCAAGAAACAAGATGAAATAAAATGAAACGAAGGAAAGAGACCATACTAGTCCGATGCCTGACTTGTATATTCTGGGGGAGGTTGAGGGTTTTCAAAAGCCACCATACGTTCTGTTATCATGGACACCATCATCTCCATCTGGCGCTGCATAGCTGATTCGACCTCTCCCAGTGATACTGATTGCGGGAGCGTGGTCTCCTGGTTGTGGCTGGGTGTGCTTTGGCCCTGGCCCCGACTCTGACTCTGGCTCTGGCTCTGGCCCTGGCTCCGGCTCTGGTTCTGGTTCTGGCTCTGATTACTCCTCTGTGTCGAAGGGATGTCTGTGTTAGAAAATCAGCAAGTCAATTTTGGAACAAAAAAGGCAGAAAAAGGACATAAAGTGTTATGCTCACCGTGCTGGGCTGAGAGTTCCACAGCGTGTGGGTTGTCAAGGAGTGAATTGACTGTGGGGTTTGGTTTGACTTGTCCTCGGCGGCGGTGGCGGTGCTTGATTATAATGACTGTGATAACCAAGGCCACCAGAACTACTCCTCCTACGACACTACCGATGATAGGACCGACCCTTATTTTATGACTATTAGAGCCTGCAGAAGGTGTGTGGGGTGACGATGAGGTATGGTTGCTTGTGGTTGGTGGAGGACGAGTAGATGTATGATTGGAACTCTTGTTAGTGGTGGGTACCGTGGTCATAGTATTATTTGGACGAGAAGTGGTTGTGGTGGGAACAGGAGCTGTGGAGTCAGGTTAGCAGTTTGCGGAAGTGGTAATGCCATGCTGGTACTGATAGATTTACTGTGTGGGGGGATTAAGGTGGGGGTTGTGGCGCCTTCAGGAGCTGTGGAGTCAGGTTAGCAGTTTGTGGAAGTGGTAATGCCATACTGGTACTGGTAGATATTTTGGGTGGGGGGATTGGGGTGGAGGTTGTGGTGCCTTCAGGAGCTGTGGAGTCAGGTTAGCAGTTTGCGGAAGTGGCAACGCCATGCTGGTACTAGCCGGTGGTCTTCGGAGGGGTTGGGCTGGGATGATATTAGTCTATACTCCTTACAGAATGCAGAACTAGGAGCTCACATCATACTGGGAACACTTGGGGGTGATGTGACGATGGGTTCCATTGAAACTAGAGGACGGTGGAGTAGTACAAGGTCTCACACAAACCTGAGGAGCCCTATATAAATGCAATACCAAGCGATGGCTGTAATGGATATCAACACATGATCGAAACACTCACAGGACCACTGATGGCTCACTCTTATGTATAATTAGTGTGAGATTTTGACATAGCATAACACGGAAAAGATTTAGTGCAAGACCTTGACACAGCATGACGAAAACTATTAGCTATGATGAAAGACGGGCAGAGGTTGATGGTCATGGGCTGTACTATAGTAGGAGTGGAATTTGTGTTCACCATGCGGTGCATTGTTGCCTCACCGCCTCGAAGCAACGGTGAGGATGAACTGGAACGCCGCGTTGGAGCACCGGATTACATAGTTGAGTCGGGGTCGAAGGAGCCGTCGTCTAACAGAGAAAACCACGTCGCGATGTGCGAATTAAGGCGCGGATATGGACATGGCAGTGATGCATTAGAATTGAGTTTAGGGCAAGGTTGAACTGGAGAAGTTGTCATATATCCAACCACTGTAACCACTGCGTGTGGAATAGAGAACAGAGAAATAGGCCTATGTTGTATGTTGGATTGAAGTTGGACGTGTGTTGCGATTCGGCCTTCAGAGAAGGCATATGTAAAGTAGTGACGGGTGGGGATTGGAAAACGATTCTAGGGTAGGTCTCAATGGAAAAGGAAGTTCTTCCTCTCCCATCCACAGAGGAACATGTCTACATCGATGGCCCGTGTTTTAAGGTTGTGTTAGCAGATCATCGATCGGTATTGCCTCCGGATTCCTAGCTCCCTACGCCACACCCGCACCACCCATCGCTCCTCACGCTGAGCAGTCCTCGCGATCAGGTTTTGCATCAACTTACGGTGGATTCTAAATTAAAGTATCCCTGCACACTCGGCACCGAAATCTCCTTCTATTACTCAGATATCGTGCCCTCCCGCGCGCACGCCTGTTAATGTCCGTCGTCTAGCTTTATTCGTGATGGCATGATGTTCTATTTACTTGTTTCGTAATTTTTACTGGATCGAATGCAGTCTAAGCCGTATTAATGTCGAAATCTCCACTACTCGGTTGCCTTCTGGTGGACTACACACTTCTGGGCATACGGCACATGGCCCGACTGCGCAGCAGGGTGGATTATATATAAATAGAAATACATCTCCATGTCAGCGATCCATCCATCCATCTATCCAATCAGAGAAAGGACAGAAGAGAAATCATGGAAACTGCTTGCTTATGTTTCGGATGATCTATCAACGCAGGGTGATATAAATCTCAATTATTATCCGGGATCCCCACCCCCACACCAAGAACCGCCCATATAGCCCTGCCGACAACTGGGACGCCATCATTGGGCCAGTCTCGCCTCCGATCGAGATAGTCAGCGGCGATGTCGGGGGGTATGATGCCGGACTTGGCGCGCGCGGAGACGAGGTGCGAGACGATGGGCTCGGTGAATTCGGGGTGGCCCTGGATGGAGAGGATGTGGATGTTGTGGAGAGTGTGTGGGGCATCTGGAGGGAAGAACCGGACAAAGCCTTGGATGGGCGAGGTGGGTGTTGAGGCGAGGGGGTGGGTGGATGGGGGAAGGACGGGGACGTGGTCGCGGTGCATCTGTTGGATTGTCTGGAGAGGAGTTGGTGAGTAAGGCGAGAGGGAGAGGGACAGACGAACGAGAGAATCGACGGCGAAGAGGGATTGGGCGAGAGGAGTGAGATCGAGATGGGTCGGGCCGACTTCCCAGCGGTCGTTGCGGACGCAGGAGCTGCCGAGGGCACGGGCGATGATTTGGTGGCCGAAGCAGATGCCGATGAGTTTGAGTGTGGGATGGGAGTGCACAATGCGGGCGGTGAATGCGACGAGGGTGTTGATCCATTCTACGTCGTCGAATGCGTTTGCGGCTGCGAGAGGCGAGTCAGAGCCCAGGCCGCGCCGAGGTCGTGCCCATGGCCCGCACACGCACCTGAGCCCGTGTATATGACGGCGTCGTATGTCCCCAGCTGGTCGTCGGTCGGGTACGCCATCTTGTGCACATCGTACGCATCGAGCTGGAAATCGCAGGGCTGGGCGGCGAGGGCATCGCGGAGGAAGGCAGTGAAGACGACGTGGTAGTCGGCGAGCGGCGAGGGCAGAGCGCCGCTGACGAGGAGCGCGATTCTCATGCGTGAGTACTCCAAAACTCCGATTGGACGGCGTTTGAAACTCCGATCCGAGCCTTTAAGCGCGGCTCCCACGTGTCAAGGCACGGATTATCCCCGAAACGGCATTTGGGTCAGGCGGAGCTTGAATCACGCATGCAGATGTCCAAAGAAATCTAATTTCTACGTGTTTGCAACTCATCCATGGACAACGACCCAGACTCTCCCGCCCCCCTCCACTCCGACCCCCGCTTCCTCGTCGCCACCACCCTCGCCACCCTCCTTCTCGCCGCCTCTGCGTTCATCTGTCGCACAGCCTCCAACCCTCGCACCGGCGCTTCCCATCTCGGTGCGTCCTTGCTGCCTGAGATAGTAACCATCTGACTACTCTCCAGGCTCAGGTTCCGCAGCCAGCAGCAGTTCCAACTCCAGCAGTGCTGCGGGCTCGCCGTCGGCGATCTCGCTCCGTCATCGCCGTGCACACGATGACGACCCCGAGCCAAAGGATGGAAAGGTGTCCAGGTCAAAGGAACGCAGAAAGAGGGGCAAAGATCCCCTCAAGGATCTCTTGAAGAATCCAAAGAAGAGCAAGCTGCTGCAGGCCACAAAGCCCAGCAGAACAGAGCCACCGGAGGAAACACAAGCACAAGGACGCCTGTCAGCAGGAGACGAGGTGGCACGTCACGGCCCACAGGTGCGATCGCTTTCGGTGGGCTCATCGAGGCACACCGACGAGCAAGACGGAAACGAAAACGAAAACGAAAACGAAAAGCTACCAGTCCACGAATTCGAGACACCATCCACCTCACTCCTTCACCCCTCCTCTGCCACCACCACCAACCGAGCCTCCTCGTCTTCTCCCTCGCTCTTCCCACACCCACACCCATCCACCTCCCTCTCCCTTTCCCCAATGTACACCTCCACGTCCGCATCAACATCAGAATCCGCGACTTTTCCGAACACCTCTCCGAAAATGTCCCAAAGCACAATTGGCAAGGCGTTCAGTTCTAATAATATCAATAATGGCCCGAAGACGGAGATTGGGCCGGAGAGTGGTGTTGGAGGTGCGGTAGCTCCTTCCGGTGCATCTAGCAAGCGAAAAAATAAGAGCCCGAACACGAGTAAAGGTGGAGCACGAGCAGGTCCGTCATCAGAAGCAGCGCTATCAGGCTCGGGGGACCCGTGGGACTGGGAAGGCGCGGGGCCGAGCTCGGGCCAGCGTGCTTCGGGAAATGACTTGCAGACGCCACAGCGTCATCAGAGTGTTCAGAAGCCGGAGCAGCAGAGAGGTTCGCGGGAAAGGAGAGGGGAAAGCTCGCCGGTAGTCGTGATGTTGCCTGCTTTGGAGGAGGGGGAGGAAGAGTGTGAGCCACCGAATCCACCAGTCACCTCATCCACCATCAACGCCCTTGCCTCCAATACCCCGCGTCGCGCCGCCACCCCTCACAACCACAACCACAGCGGTCGTCGCCCGCCCACACCGCTCTCGTCCATGTCCGTATCCTCGGGGAGCCGCAGTGGCACGCCGCCGCCGCAGACGCAGTTGGCGAGTATGAGGGGCGCGCTGGAGGCGGCGAGGATGAGGGAGGAGAGGCTTGGGAAGGAGGTTGAGAGGCTTGGAAGGGAGGTCGAGAGTCTGCGGTGGGAGGGGGGCAGAGCGAGGAGGAGGGAGGGTGAGGTGAGTGATTTGGTTCTTTACTCGGGAGGAGGGGGTTACTAACATGCCTTTTGTAGCTTCAAGCACAGATACATCATTTAGTTGGTCAGTTGCAGGTTTATGGCGCGATGTTGTCCGGACAGGTCTCGCCTCTTCCGTTGTCCCCGCACCCGCACTCGCTCCCGCATCCACCACATCCGCACCAACACCAACATATGCCGCCCCCACCCAGCGCGAACGGGACTAAAGGCGCCCCTCCTACGCCCGTGAACGGGTACAACGCATTCTCCTCCCCTTCCCCCAATCCACATTCCCCGCCTCCACCACTGCACCCGCATCTGCATATCCCCTCTGCGCAGGCACAGATGATCCTGAACACGATTCTGCCCTCGCCGACGATGTCGTTCCACGGACATGGGCATGGACATAACCATAGTCCGCACCCGTCGTCGTTTTATGGAGCGGGGCCGTGGGCGGGTGTGTATCCCGGCTTGCCGGTGCAGTCGCCGAATGGGCTGTATTCGATGATGTTTTCGCCGATGGGTCCGGGGGCTGGTGGGGTGGGAGCTGGGGAGGGGAGTGGGAGTGGGAGTGGGGAGGAGGGGAGTGTGGGGTCTGAGTCGCCTGGTTATGATGGGGAGAGGGGGAGGAGGAGGACGCGGATGGGGGAGGATGTGGGTGATGGGTGGGTTGGTGCGGGTGGGGGTGTAAGGGATGGAGAGGGCGGGAGTGTAAGGGATGGAGGGGGCGGGGGCGGGAACGGGAACGGGAACGGGAATGGGATGGGAGAGGAGGAAGAGGAGGAGGGGTTGAATGAGGTGCTTGCTGATGCGATTTTGAAGAGGCCTGGGAGCATTAGGGGGCTGTCGAGGTTGGGGAAGGTGAGGGGCGGTGTGGGTGTGGGTGCGGAAGGGAAAGAAGCGAGGGAGAGGGGGTCGCCGCACGAGGAGTTTAGGTTCCCTTCGATATCGGATTTTGGGAATGTGGTTCGGACGCCGGATGCTGGGATGTCGTATGAGACGAGCATGGAGATGGAGATGGAGTCCATCGTGGTGGAGGAGCGGGAGGAGTGGGATGTTGAAGTTGAGAGTTATAATGAGGATGAGGGGATCGGTTTGGAGGTGGAGGACGGGGAGGAAGGGAAGAATTTGATGATGCCTTACGATTTGGTATTGCGGCCGCCACCACCGCCACCGCCACCACCACCGCCATTGCAACCGACGACTACAGAAGCGCCGGTACATCAGTCGCAAGAGGCGATTGTCGATGAAGTTCAGCATCAGCCGATAATAGACACTACCACCCTCACTTGATTCTGTTTTACTCCTTGGATTCCTTTTCTTGCAAACTCTCTATTTCTATTTCTATCTCTATTCCTGATTTTTCAGTCTTTCTTCTTCTTCTTTATTCCAGCATATGTCATACTTCCCCTCTGCATAAACTTGCTCCTTTCCTTGTCTCTGACAATGTTTGTCTGTCTGGCTCTGGCTCTGTTTAGCTCGTCTCGTCTCGTCTCGTTTCGCTTTGCTTTTTCTTTTTCCTTGATTGGACGTAAGACTTCCTTCATTTTCCTCCCCTCTCTCTGAATCGTCGACCTCCTCCTTCCTTATGTCTTCCCCCCCACACACGAAGGGATCTCTGGGCAAGCGTGCGTCCACATTCCCATTCCCGTTTCTTTGTATATACCGTTAACGCCAACCACGTTATCTTTATCTTCTTCGTACTCCCGATTCCCCCCTCCATATTATGCATACCCCCCACGCGTGATTCAGATTCCACTTCAGTCGGATATTTACCTACCTACCTACACGTCTGCGTCTACTTTGAGGAGTTTTTCGATATACGTAATATGATGAATTGTTAAAGCTCCAATGATGGGTTCGATGTGCGAGTTTGGGAAGGAAAGTGGGGTGGGGTAAGTAAGTGATTGATATTAATGTTAATATACGTAGGCTGCGACGTAATTTAACGCGTGGTTTTGATTGATGATTCGCGATACGGTCAGAAGGGTGTGAAGCCGAACCCCGAAGGACCGTTACGCTATACAGGGCAGTGATGCTAGTGATTGACGTTATTAGATGTTCAATGGACACCACGCGTCATCGCCAATGTATCGGATTTGTTTGGGTTTGGACGTTCCTTTTTTTCTTGTTTCTTTGAGTTTATTGGCGCCTTGGTGTTGGATAGTTGATCTGGGGTTCGGGTTCCTGGTGATTTTGATTGGGTTTGTGGGGGTGGGTTGGGGAAAGAACAATGATTGGATTTGGATTTGATGGGGGGAATCAATGAATGAATGATCTCTGTTTATACCGCCGGCAAGCCACTCTGCAGGGCTAAGAGGCGGGGGTAAAGTGTAGCAACTCTACGCCAATAGTAAGTAATGGTGTACGTCGTGGTGTAGTGGTGATTATATAATGGTTGATAGTAGAACTCTCCTCTCGGAGTCTTGTGTAACGGGTATAATGCGTGGTCACGTCGCGAAGTAAGTCAGTGAGGACTAAGGTTCTTGGGTATTTTCCCGGGGAGACTGGATGATGGCTTGTGGCGGGGCCTATTGCATGATTTGTTGTCCTGCTTCTTTGCGTACGCAGGGGGTCTTGACCTCCCATGGTGTGTGGTTCCATGCTTTGCCTCCTCGTGTTTTTCTTTTTCCTGTGTCCATTCTTGTGTCATCCCTCCCTCTGCCTCTCCCTCCCACTCCCTTCATCTCTCTCTCCTTCCTGTCTGCTACCTGTTCACCCTTCACCTTCTCCGTCCCCCTCTTCCCTGGCTCTTTTCATCCTCTTTGTCATTTTCTGTGTTGTCTTCTGCTGGTTCTATGCCATGCAACCATTTTTCTCCATTCTTTGTGAACACGCCAGTTTTTCTCCAGGAACTTCACCATCACTTCGAGTCCCTCCTTTGATCCCAGCAGGACACCTAGCTCCAGCTGCTCATCCACATCCCTTAAAATGCCTTGATGTTCTTCATATTTCGGGCAACTTTTTATGATGTGTTCTTGGGTCTGGAATCTCTTGCTGCACTTGCACTCTATGCTTTCGTCAGGTACAAATTCAGCGTAGTACTCACCAATGAAAGCATGTTTTGTCCTGCACTGAGTAAGCCTTCCGAATATCTCCCTTGGTGTGTGGGTTACATGTTCCCTTGGTATCCATCTTGGGGTCAGATTGTTTGCAATGGCAAAGCCACCTGTTTGGGGTGCCCTCTGCCACTCCTTGATCCACCTTTCCAGCATTCTCTCCCTTGCTTTTCTCTTGGCATTTGTGTATGTCATGTAATCTGGTGCCCAGATCTCAGACCCCTCTTTGGCTGCTTCATCTGCACATTTGTTTCCCTTTACTTCTTCATGACCTGGGCACCATTCAATGCTCACTGACCTCTTGTCCTCTTCTGCCAGGAATCTGTCTACAGTGTGAGTAATGGCTATTATGTGCAACTGACCAGGTTCTGGTTTTGGTTCATAGGCCAATGTTACTGCTGCCATATTATCTGTGAAGATGTGAATGTGTTTGATCTGTTGCCTCATTCTTGAGAATCTTGAGGCTGCCCTGACTGCTCTAGCTATGCCTTTTAGTTCAGCATCATATACTTCTGCTTTACCACCTAGGCCTCCCCTCTCCTTGAACACCTCTCTGCCCTTGTGGAAATCTACTATTCCCCAGCCTACTGACTTGCTTCCAGTCTGGTCACATTCATGCATTGAGCCATCCGAGTATACAACAATGTGTGTTGGGTCCCTTACCATGTCTTGCAGTCTCTCATTGTGCTGTCTTGCTTCTTCCTTCTTTTTGGCTTTCTTCAGGGCTCCTGTGATTGTTAACCTTTGGCCCAAGTTGGCTGCCGTCTTTCACCAGGGTGGTGAGATGAATTGATCTATTTTCTCACCCTCCATTGGCTTGTATGTGTGCCTTTCTATTCTCTTGAGTTGGTTGAGTTTTAGCATTGCCTTTTTGCTTGTATGTCTTCTTGTTGGGAGCAGGGGTGGGAAGGTCTGCTGTTCTAGCTGTCTCCATACCTCTGACAGTCGCTCAATCACAGGGTTTGTCTTCTTCAATCTGTGTAGTCTGTTGGCATACCCATCCACTGTTAAGTCTGTTGTCATTTCAATGGGCAGTATTGACATGTCGACTTCCAGAGCTTTGATTGGCATGGTTCTGAAGGCTCCTGCCATGTGTCTGAGCAAGATGTTCTGTACCCTGGTCAGCTTTTCTATGTGTGTTTTCTTACTTGTCCACCATACTGGGTGTGCATATGTCATTATTGGCATGACACATGCCTGGTACATTGTTCAGAGTTGCATTTGGTTTACTCCCCTGATAGTGTTTTCCAGGATGTGCAATCCAACTGCCATGTTTCTGGCCTTCTATGCTGTTTTCTGTGCATGTTGGTTGAAGGTCAGTTTCCTGTCAATGTGCAGACCTAGGATTCAGATCATTTCTCTTGCACAAATCTCAGTTTTGGATCCATCTGGCATTGGTAGCTTGATCAGTGGTGAGTGGCCCTTGTCCTGGTGCCATGAGTGGTGCATGATTTTGGTTTTCTATGGTGCTGTCAATAGTCCTACTTTGGTTAGCCATCTATTCATGAAAATGAAAACCTCTTTCAATATCAGAACATTAGTGTCCAATGATCCTGATGCAACTCTCAGGGTCCCATCATTGATGTACATGTTCAGTGTTGTTTTCATTGGATTGCCTTTTCCCCTCCTTACCCTGTTTTGTTCCCTGTTCCTTGCTTCCATTTTCTCCAGGATTTTGCTCCTATAAATTATTGACAGTATGGAGGATACCAGTGAGCCCTGTGGGATACCATTTCTTACTGGCTTCATGTCACTTCTGACTCTGTCCAAACACACTGCTGCTTTTTTCTCTTGCAGGAATGATTCTGTTCACTTTACCAGTGGGAGAGGTATCCCTTTCCCATGCATTTCTTTAAGGAGTCTTGCATGGTTGACATTGTTGAAAAAGCCCAAGATGTCAAAGGTTAGTACCATGGTCACCATCCCATGGTTGTGTGCAGCTTGTATGTCTTTTATATGTGTGAGTAAGGCATCATCAGTCAAGCTGCCCAGTCTGCCACCAAACTGCATTGGTGGGACCAAGTCCCTGCTCCCCACCAGGTAGCTCAGCCTCCTCACTACTATACCTTCTAAAACTTTGCCCAGGCATTCCAGTAGTTGGATGAGCCTGTATGTTCTTGGCTCCAAATAATCCAGTTTGTTGGGCTTCCTGAGTGCTACTGCTACTGCCTCCCATCATGGTCTTGAGTGGTGTCCTGACTTGACACAGTGGTGTAGTAGTGCAAATATCATGTCTTCTTCTGCCTCCCAGGCCCAACAAACAGGTTGGAATAGTTGCTGGCAAATCCCTGGTGCCTTATTTGTGCTGTGTCCATAGATTGCCTCTCTTGCTTCAGTTTTTGTTATCCTTACATGTGGTATGTCCTGTGGTTGTTGTCTTGTCATGTCTGGGGCCTCATTGTCTTCCAGCCTTGGAGGAGGCTTGAACAGGGCCTCCTGCAGGGCATTGCATGTCTTCATGTATCACTGCTGGTTCATTGTCCCCTCTTTTTATTGCTGGCAATGGGTAACATCTCAAGCCCTTGGACCATCTCCTCAGGCCCCACATTGTCTTTGGGATTGCACTTTCCAGCATTTCCATGATCCAGTCTGTTTTTGCCTTCTTTTATGCTCTCCTAAAATAGTTAGTGGTCTTTTGTATTTCCCTATTTATGGCTGCACTCTGTTTCCCCCAGCATTCTTTGAACATACATTGGTCTTTCCTTAGTTTCATTCTCTTGTCATTTGCCAAGTTAAGTTTCTCTGACTACCACAGTCTGGCCTTGTCTGATGGTTTCTTTATCTTGGTGTTTTGGTCCATCACTGCTAACATTGCCTCCATGACTATTTCAACATCTCTGTCTAAATCCTCTGGGGTATGGTGAGAGTCTAGCACTTATAGCAAGGCCCACCTTTTGGCATTTTTGGACATTTCATTTTTGAATGTGTCCTTCCAATTGTCCAGTTTTGTGTCCTTGAAGTCATACCTGTGCCCTTTTGGGTCCTATACCTCTGTTGTTCTGTGATTGATCATCCACCTTAGGAAAAAATGGTCTGAGCCACATGCTAGGCTTGGGTTGACTGCCCATTCTTTTGTTGTGTTTGAGTTTATGGCTTCTGCATTGGCCCATGTAAGATCTAGGACTGATGTTGCACCTCTTTTCTGGTGCTCATGGTAAGTGCATACTCCCTTGTCATTTATCAGTGTGAATTTATTGTCTTGCAGTCATTCAATCAGCTTCTGTGTCTTCTCCAAGGGTTGGGTACCATCCTTGCTCCACAATGGGTGGTGTTGGTTCCAGTCCCTGTTAATGATTACTGGATCCCCTTGTGGCAGCCTGATCATCTGTAGCCTTTTGGAGGCATCTTGCTGTGTGGTCAATCCTTCTCATCCTCTCAGTTGACTGTATATGTTAACTAGTGTTACTTTGGGGTATTTGGCTTGTGAGACATCCAGAACTTGGATGTCTAGGTCCTCAGCCAAGTCTGATCTGAGCATTATTGAGAAGTTGTGTCTCTTCTTGACATAGGCCATGACTCTCAGTCTCTTGTCCATTGGAATCACTGCAATCAGTAGGATGGGAGTCCACATCCTCAGTTTTTCTGGTCCCCTCTGCCCATTTCCTATCTTGCTCCACCATGTTTGGTCACCAGAATTATATCAAATTTATCTATGAAAGTGTTTAGTATAGTGTGGCATGCTGTGTTGCTTTGGTTAGTGTTCAGTTGTGCAATGCATATCAGTTTAGTCTTCATAGTGGATGTGCATTACCAGTGTTCTGCATTTCCATCTTGTTACATTCTTTCATGTCGCTGTCTGCCCATCTCCTCCCTTCCTCTTGATTTAATAGATTTTCCAGTGCCATGTACTTGTTGGTCCTGTTTGTGATGTCCATCAATTTCTGTCCCTTGCCATGTTTATGTGCTTTCAGGTGCTTGGCTATCTGCTGGTTTTGCTCTCCTGTGTCACCATCCCCTTGTTGCTGTTGGTCCATTGGTCCAACCACTCTCCTCCTAGCCACCATTGCCCTCCTCATGCCCTTTCCTCCCCTCTTCCTGATCTGTACTCCTCCTGCCACTTGTCCTGCATCTCTCTCCCTTGCAATCTGGAACCTCTTCCTCTCTGGGCAGTTCCTCTCTGCTGCCAGATGGTCCTCACTGCAGTTAATACATTTTGTTGTGCCATCCTTTTTACTTTGGTTTTCCTCATCCATCCTATCCCCTTGCTCACCTATCTGCTGGGTCCTGGCCTTTCTATGGTCCTCCTCCCCATGTTCTATGGCATATATTCTGCATCTTGTGGAATTTTGGCATTTTGATGTGTGATGTCTGAGTGACCAGCATTTGCTGCATTGCAGCATGGGCAGTCTGTCTGCATGATGTACAACTTCACAAAAGTTCATGTACATGGCTACATACAGTGTTGCAAGCAAGGTTTTTGTGTCATTTTCCTCTGAAAACTCCAGTACTATCAATGAATACTCCTTCTGTTGCAGGTCTGTCTTGGGTCATATTCATCGGGGCTTGCCCACCAAGTTTACCTTTGCCATTATAGGGTTGAATTGTCTGATTTCCTCCAGTAGGTCATCTGGTGTGTTGACATATCCATGGCCATCTCTCCCTGTCCACACTCCATTCACTTGGACTTTGTATCATCTGTTGTCTGTGAGCATATCAATGGTGTGGCCAGCACCCCAAAAATGTCAATGAATTCTCCTGCATGCTGTCTCAAATCTTCATCCTTTTGATCTTTGCATAGCATGATTATCAAGTTCTGATTGTAGTTGTACTGTGCTGAGACTACACATAGGTGGCTTGTGGTCAGGGATTGGGATAGTCTATCATTGATAAGATTGACAAGTGTAACATTTCTGTTATGGGTTGTGCAGCTTACAGTTCACACTCCATAACACAAAATCAATGAATAGTCTGTCTACAAAGTATGAAGTAAGGCACTGCCTTCATAAGTATATAATTGATCTTTATAAATAGCATTAGGTGACACTACCATAAGAACATTCTACTATACTAATTGTTGGTAAGTAAAGTAAGTGTAATGTGGGGGTTTATTACATACCCCCTCATGAATCCATCCATGGACTCACTTCAAGTATGTACCTTATAATATGAAGTAATAAGGGGTGCAATATGACATCTCACCCATGAATCTGCACCAGGCCCTACTTTCTGGGCTCCTACATTAGTAAGAAGGTAGGCCATAAAATAGCCTATAGAGTAAAATGGGCATGATGATTTTCACTGAGGCAGTGCCCATAACTGCATTGGAAGATAGCAAAAAAGGCCATAATGGCCTGTGGTTACACACAGTGAACTGCTGCTAGCAGTTCACTCATCTCATTTGTTCATCTGCAATGATGCAGCTTCCTCCCTGCTCACTTTGTCTACCCAGTGCTCCAATACAGCATTAACTGTATCTGTGGAGCCACTAATTCCAGCTTTGGGGGTGGCAGGCATAGCAGCATTAGCTGCTACAGCCATCTCCAAAGGGCCAGGAATGACAGGGGTAGTCATCTCTGGGCTAGTCTCAATAAGCAAGGAAGACTCTGCCTCACTGTCCACCACCATTGTTTCAATATGGGGTGTGGCCTGGGAGGGTGCACTCTGGATGGCCAATGACATGGGGGTTGTGTCAACTGTTGATGAAGAGGGCCCTGCTTCCATTGATGGCCCCATTGGCAGAGGAGGCACTGCAAGAGGCATCTCTTCCTTAGCCAGGGCAGCATCAACCACTGCTACTGGTTGGTGCAGCAAGTGGGTGAAGATGGGTGACTCCCCATAGCATAGCCATTTGGCCATGCAAAGTGGGAAGTTCCCTTGGCTCTCCTGAAGTTGGAGGAGCACTCAGAAGTGCTTCCTGTTGTCATAGGTTGGGTTGTACTACCCATCATACCCCACCAAGTGGGGGGGCTCACCAATGGTGCAGAGTCACTGATGGCATTCATTGTTGACCTGCAAGAACAGGTTGATGTGCATAACACTCCCTGACCAGTGATGATCCAAGTAGCATATACCATAGGTATACACATGGTTCACCCAGGCAGGTGGCACACAATTAGCAAGGAGGTGACAAATCACCTCTATTTTGCTCAGATTCAGAATCTGCACAGGCAACACTTGTAGCCTACACAATGTAAAAGTGTAAGGGTGGAATGCATCAAATTCCCCTATGTGAGTACAGTAGCTGTCAACTGTGTCTCAATAAAGATGGGGCTGAGC
Source organism: Termitomyces sp. DKA64 (assembly GCA_017657295.1). Classification (NCBI taxonomy): domain Eukaryota; kingdom Fungi; phylum Basidiomycota; class Agaricomycetes; order Agaricales; family Lyophyllaceae; genus Termitomyces; species Termitomyces sp. DKA64. The sequence continues at coordinate 2,025 of JAGGAV010007863.1, read as the reverse complement.
CACTACCATTGCAAACAGCCACATATAGGCCATCCAAGCATGATGCATGGTCAGGGCCAATGCCTGACCCAGTATGTACCTGAAGACCAATTGTTGGTCCATGTGTAATGAGGCATCAATTGCCACACCTGAATACAGGTTCTGAGAACCTGGGTGGCCATGGTGCATGATGTATTGAGCCCATGCATTGATGTTGATATCAGTATGGCCAAACATGGCTGTAGAAAGAGAAGGCAAGGGGACTGCTTGCCAATGATGGTCCCCCTTTGGCAGAGAATATGAGGGAACATTGGCCATGGATAGTCCTAACCAAGCCCATCACTCATGACCTGACACTCCTGTCAAGAGGCAAGTGGTGAGCAAGCTGGCCAAGGGCATGGCAAGCAAGAGGTGGACATCCAACAAGAGGCAAAGGTGGAGGGCAAGGCAGAAGGCAAGGGGCCACACTGGCCAAGCTCACAGTCATGCTAGTGAATAAACTCAGAAGCAATGCCATTGTCCAGACTGGGGATAGTCTATTCCCAGGTCTGCCTTATATACTACAGGACTACTACAAATGACTAAGTACCTATGACTACATTGGAGGCCACCAACTACAACCTAATGACAAAGTGGAGGCTGATGACTATGACATACTGACTAATTGGGTCCAGTAGTAGAAGGATCAAGGATCAACAATAATACATCATGTGCCAAGTATGATATACCCATTAGGCCTGGGAGCTGAGATGGCAAGGGAGTAAGAAGGGGCCAGGCAGTCTGAAGGTTGACTAGATAGAATGCCAGTCCTCACAAACTAAGCTAGGCTGGAGTGGGATAGTCCAAGGACCAGTCCCCTGACAGAGAAGTGCTCAACTCTTCTGGAGTCAACTCCAGGACCTGCTGCATGGTGCAGTCCCACTGGTCTGGCATTGTGAAGTAGGAGATCTGGTGGAACTCCTGAATGAGGAGAGCAGCATGTATTCTCTCCCACATGGTAATGTGAGGATTCTGCTTGTGTACAATCCAGAGCAACAATTGCAGTTGCTCTGGGTTCATGGGCATCCCTCAGAGAGCCCAATGATATAACATCTCATATCATGGGGATAAATGCAAAATCCCCACCATTTCAGAAGACCAAGCAATGAGGGCCTCATTGCCAATGAACACTGCATTGGTCAGAGGGGACAAATAATAGTTAGGATGCAGCATGCCCTTAAAGTCATTGCAGCACTTGAAGTGCCCTTTGACCTTCATACTCTCCCAGCCATCTGGAAGCTGGCCAGGCACTGTATTGTTGAGATGCTGAAGGTTCTTCTTGGCCTTCTCTGCATTGAGAGCTAACAGCCATTTGATGTTAGCATTGTGCTTGCTCTTATGACAATGTGCAGCATTGTCATCATCTGAATCACTGTCCAAGCTATGTTGCTTGGACACTTGCTGGGTGACAAAGAATGCCTCATCACATGAGTCCCACTGCACAGGTGAAATGTGCTCTTGGGTCAGGGGTTGTGGGAAAGTATAGGTCCTTGCTTCAGGGACCTCAATTACTCCTGCCTCTGAGCCCTGCAGCACATTTGTGGGATAGGCAATAGTAGTGGTGACAACCATGGGTTTATTGCCCTGTGAAACAGTGGTGGCTGGCCATGTTGAGCCAGCCTTGGTATTTGCTGGCCTTGATGAACCAGCCTTGGGGTTTGCTGGCCTCAATGGTCCAGCTGTGGCATGGGGCACCTCAAAGTTAGGATGCACATCCATCAGCTGGTCACCACCAGCAGGCACAATATGATCATAGGGCACCAAAGGTGCCCTATGGGGAGAACTACCTTCAGCCAGCTGCAAAGGCCCAGTTTGAGCCTTCTTCACCTCTAGAGGGTTAGGGGGGGTAGCCACTTGCTTCCTCAATGCTGATTGGAAGAGATCCAAGCAAGCCTCATCCCTTTGAATACAAACTAAGTCAAGTTTATTGAGAACTTGAGACAATGTGAGCTGGACAACCAGGTTCTCCAGGACATCAGCTCCAACATCCACCAGCACTCCAGCATT